>JYFJ02005261.1:0-26050 GCA_000934665.2 Catajapyx aquilonaris
TCCAGTAACTGCCGCATGATGGCAGTCCGAACTGCACGAGTTCAAAGGATTAAGACAGCAGCGCCAATGTTTCAAATGTCCACCTTTCCTGCCCACGGACCCGAATCTTTACAGTTTACACAGATCTCATTACATAGTCTACACCTTTCAATCAACAGACTTTGTGCAATAATAATAATAATAATAATAATAATAATAATAATAATAATAATAATAATAATAATAACAATAATAATAATAATAATAATACCCAACCAGTCTCATAACGACATAATGGTGTGGGTCAACGCGAGGCACGGACATTTCGCTACTATCTAGGGATTACAGTAAATTTATTACAAAGGGGCCAAAAAGGCCTGCTCATGTGCTATATATACATTGATGAATTCGATTCTGTAATGGGGACCGATGGTGTACCATTTGAAATTTTATGGAGCGAAAACCAAAGTGCCCTGCAGACTATATCATGCGATTAGCCAAGTAAAAATGCCCAACGGGTGTATGTTGTGTAAATTCACACGTTCCGGTATAGGTTCACCAGGCTTGTACCCTGCGGCAGCCCTTTTGGGTCAACACTATAAACCACAAATTTTAATGCAATTTATTAATCGTTACTAGCAGGAAGTATGTCTCCTTTGAAGGGACATAATAATGATGCCACACTTGCACTGTCTGTGTCATTATTAGAGAAAATATGACGACAAGATGATTTAGGCAGATTTACTGAATACGCCTGTTTAATACTGTAATCTGTCAATTATCCTGCTAGTAATGTAACAAGCACAAAAACACTGAGAATTATGAGAGGAAAAGGGCTATAGGCTGTTATCTCACTCTCTAAAAAAAATTGGACCGAATTTTCGTCTTTTTATTAGCCACTGTTTAGAGGTTCTGACTATGCTATAGCGTAAAAACGAAAATTCGACCCTTTAATTCGACTGCTGAGTCGTACGTTTTCGCCGATGTTATCCTTCACTATATAGTTCACTTTTATACAGTAATCCTTTTTTGGTGCACTTTTTTTTGACTCCATTTGGAGTCTGTTATCAGATGGCCCCAGAGCGGGTTTCTTGCCAAGTTGTCGTATACACAGCCTCTCTGATATCGACGCTTTTTGGCCCGAGGGCTGACTGGTATATATAGTGAACTGTTATTAACACAACCGTTGCGTTGTTGCGAAAGGTCGTGACGGTATTTATAAGGCTGCTCGCGAAATATCCTGGCAAACCGCTTGCAAAATGCGAAACGAAATTCACGTATACAAATGATCAAAGCGTATGTGTTCAGTTCATAATTTGAAAAAGCTGATAACTTACCAGCCTCACTCAGAATGAAGTAAGTCTAATGTCTGCAAGCTCTCTAGCACTCACTAAAACATGTACCAATTCATATGGAGTAATTATACTGAGCTAGAGAACATAAGGAAGACATTCATGACAATACTGAAATGCTTTAATGGCGTTACTCAACAAAACATATGGAAAAAAGTAGTTTTGTGTTGAAAATTATAAATTCCACATTTCAACAAAAAACGCATCAACTTTAATTAGCGTAAGCTCGGTATTGAAGCTGGAAGATCCAGAGCAAATATTCCTATATTTGCAGTGCATTACAGAGCTCGTTTTTCTCCCCTAATATTGCTCGTTATATGATACAATTTATTCAGGTTTCTGAAAAACTGCATCAGTAATATTCTACAGTTTCAGGTTGTTGCTCTTTCATAGGAATTTTAGCCTTCTGGGCCTAATAAATCCATGTTTCTGCTCTGTACCTGATGATGCAATGAAGAGCTTGAAATGTTCAGAAACTAATTACCAGGAAGTAAAATTCTTCCTACAGTGCAGCTTTTTGCTTCAGGTCTTAAAACTTAGGTGTTTCTTTTTTTAAAACAATTCTGAGTACTATAGTAGTTGACGAGCATCAATAATCTCTACATTTTAAGTCCTGGCAGTAACTATTCTAGAGGCTCAGGTTCATATACAGCCCGATCCCTAGATGCCCCACATTTCCTAAAAATCCATTTTAACTTGAAAACTTGCCCACAAATATCTCATCCTCCTTCGTCTTCTTAAAAAAAAGGGACAATGCCTCGGACGTAATCTCGGCATCTGTGTAGAAACCCCCCTGGTTCTATAAAGCTCTGTGGCGATGTTAAGGAAGAGATTTGGAGGCCGTTAATCACCAAAATTATGAGCCCTAGCCAATCGATAAGAGGCACATGCAGAGGTCCGGAGGAAAATCCGGGAAGTAAACTCCTAAGGAAAAAGACATTTAGAAAAAGCTTAATTCACTTTCCTTCCAAAGTGGCCAAAATGTATAAAGAATAGGGTAGAAGTTCCTCCGCAACACATTGTTCGAACTCTCTCCTTGGCTTCTGGAATCTCTATTCAAAAACCTGAGGGAACCTCGTAACCTTTTGTGTGCAGGCGACGCTAATTTCTAAGCGTTTCTTGTGCTAGCTCAGCTGAAGCCCAAGGTTTATTCAGACACAAAAATCCTCAAAACACCCTGTAAAAAACCAAAACAAATAGATGATAAGTGCAAAATGCAGATGTAATACAATAAAATAAATAAGTAAATCTTACACATGTAAAGCACAAAGTTTGTACATACGTATGTCACGGCTATCTTCCACACCTCTGAGAGATCTGAAACTTGGCACATCGATGTCTTGTGATTGGTGATATTATGATTGATGGAAAAGTTCGAATTCCGCATTTTTTAAATATTTGTATATATACCAAACATTTAGGATTTTCGTGTATGTGGAGGGAGGGGAGAGGTTGTTCTGTAGTTCCGGTATACGCCACTGATGGCGGTAGCTGGCAGGACCTAATCGGAGGCTGGCGCTTCCAGATATGCATCATAGATGGCGTTTCTGAAATGGCGCGGTATGTTCGAAAAGTACCAAAAAGTGTGGCACAATTAATTCCCATGCGAAGAACGGGTAGTAGATAAATAAAATGTAAAATACAAGAAATTTTCCACATATCTCTTGACAATATAAATTATTTGCCAACCAATGTCTGATTAGGTAACTTATGCTAAAATTTCTGACCTGATGCCCTTGGCCTGCACTAGTCTAATTCTACACTCCCCCCCTCCCCCCAGAACTTGCCCAAGAAAAAAAAAGGGTTTCATGTGTTGAAATCCTCGACGATTCCTTGTTAGTGGGGAGTATTTATCACACCCAGTGTGCCCTTTTGGAGCCCGAAATTAGTGCAATTATTTAGGCCTGGTGGTAGAAGCCGTCGCGACATTTTATGCGAAATAGGTCGTTAGTTGCAGGATTTGCCTCTTGAAAGGTCTTATTTCCAGCAAAGGCTTAAAAGCTCCTTTCCTTAGCAACGGTTGCCTTTTCCTTTTTTTCCTTCCCTTCAATATTCTTTTTTGGGCCAATGCGGCAAGCATCACTTCATGAGATACATACCAGGGGAGGTAGGAAATGACACCCTGTTTCCTCGGTATGCAATTGGCTTGAAGAAGCACACTGGGAAGTCATGGAAGAGAGTCCGGTCCCCTCCACCCGCTTCTCTTCTCCCCCATATCCTTTCCCTTTTATTGAATCAAGGAGCCCTCAAGTGCTCTCAGGTAGACGCAATTTCGTCTTTGATGGGGTTTCACTTTCCCACGCTCACCTCTCCTGGCGTCTTCTTTCTGGAAAACAACCGCTAACTTGCTTCACCATTCCAGCCCCACTACGGTATATCAAAATGCAGGTCAGGAGGACAAGGAAATGCGGCCTTGGTCATCAAAATTCAATCATCTCTTTTTAAATGCATCAAGTGAGGTAACAGTACAGAATGTAGCATAATACACCATATTTTATGAAAGATCGCAAAAATAATGTAACGTCAGATATGCAACTTTTTCATTGGCAAGCCAACGTCAACCTTAATTTGAATTGCGTTTGTTATATTGCAGATTCAATATGAACCAGTTCCCTCATATTCATAGGAAAGTAACAAATGTGCATGATTTCTACATCAAGCCAGGAAAAGCACTTTGTCATCACAAAGGAGTTCATATTGTCTCCAGTTCTGTGAGACGCTAGTTCCTCATTATGTCAAAGGGTCAGCTACTCTGCCGCCCCAAGGACAGCAGTACTGTAGTGTTTCAAGCAAGGGATTCTAAGTGCAATTCAGATTACAAACATGGCTTTTCTAAGTCAATTCTACATGAATGCACATCATCATCATAGTCATTGTTGATGTTGTTTAAAATTATTACCCTGAAAAAATACCAGATCTCACCACTTTGAGCATACTACATACTGTTGCACATTCCACATCAAAATGCGCTCATTCCCAACTTGTTAAAGCCCAATTACCATCTCACTTGAAATTTTCCATTGCTGCAAATGAAGAGCACTTGTAATCCATGGGGGAAAACTTTTTATTCACTTCAATCGCTTGTTAGAGCTGACCATTGTGGTCGTGACATAACGACCACCTGGCAGAATCAGGAACATGTACAGATTGTCTCCGTTGCTCTGGAACGTGTGCTCCTTTTTGCCCCAACTGATGGGCGAATCATCAAATCCATGCACTACCACACAGGCCCAGGGTATGGAACCAAGATCAGTTGGCATGCCCACATATGCCCGTAAAAGATTCATGAGCTGCAAAATGCGTGATGACGGAAACAGTCCACTCCACTCAGAGTACGACACTTGCAACCACTCTTTCCATGGCTCAGGACAAGCATACGAACTGAGGTAATCACCTGATGTGGATGTTGACTGCACTCCGTCGGTGGCACCCAATGCAAACAATCCCATCCATTCAAGCAGGCCTTGGATTTCGTCGTCATCTACAGTTAGAGGCTTGGCACAAATGCCAGCTGCAGGCACTGTCAACTCCGGCACGCGCACATTACACTCTTGACGCTTGGCTGACTGAGAACAGCATGCCCACACCTCGCACCCAATTGAGTTCAAGTACGATGCAACAGATGATGGACATATGTTATCATCTGGAGGTTCCCAGCATACCAACAGATTGAAAGTGCAAGGTATTCGATCTCTCAGTGACTCAACCACTCGTGTGTGATTTCGCTTACCAGGAACAAAGCTTTCAGATTTCAAATCTACTTCAACAATAAATTTCCGTGACTTACGGGCATCAAAGAATGATGCCTTCCCTTGCAGTCCCAATTCCTCATAAGTATCTTTCACTAAAGACATATGCAGCTTGCCAGTAGGCAGAATGGCTATGCAGTCTTCATTATCAATTCGGGTACCCAAGCTCAAGGCCAACAGGCAACCCTTCTTCACAAATGCATCCACAAACTTGGGGCGGACCAAGTCCTCCAAACGGACTCCGCAAACCTGCAAAGAACAGACACTCGATTTAATAATCTGATCCCACCAATGTTTTCAATAAAGGAAAAGGAGCAATGCCTTGTTATCAAATTTGATATTACCCATTGCCTTGCTGCTTTCAAATCACTAATGTATGAGGTGAAAGTACAAAAATAGTAATTAACAGTTGTGATAATTCTCTGTTGGTTTTGTACCTTAAAAATACAGTAAAACCTCGATATAACGCTCCCGCATATAACTCTATCCTGCTTTTAACGCTCCATTTTTCCGGTCCCTTGGTAAGACCCATAAGGCCCAATGGTAAATTTTCCAGCTTATAGCCCTTTCCGCTTTTAACGCTTTCCCGCATATACCGCTCGGTTTCCCTGGTCCCCAGAGAAACTCATGCTGCATTTAACGTCAATTTCTGTCACTTCCAATAATCATGATTATGGGGAGTAACGTGACGGAAATTAAAACAAATTTCATTTCGGCTACAGATTTTGAAAACATTTTGTGAATTTCCCCCTTATTCGGTGTTTATTTCTCGTCATAATAAAAAACCAAGTGTCAATATGTGACGGTCACCTTTATTTATTAATATTTATACTTGAAAATGTAGGTTTTGGTCGGTATTTTTAAAAGACAAAACAAAATCTACACTTCAGTGGAACCTAGGATGACCGTTCCTTTTTTGCTTTATAGCTCTTTTGAAGACGCTTTCAACTGCTCCTTACACTTTTAATTTTTACCGTAAGTTTAAGCTTGAGAAATGAAAAACTGCTGGATGGGGTGGTCCTAAACTTTCGGGAAAGATGCGGGCGTGGTACATGGGCAGGTCAGTTCAGGTTAACGTGGTTTATACTTTATAGGCTTCAATCTGCATAGCAACAGTTCAGGCATTCATTTTTTGAGAAAAGGGTGAATTAAATCGTATTTCCCACATATAACGCTAGCCCGCTTCTAACGCTACTTTTGGGTGGTCCCTTGAAGAGTGTTATGTCGAGGTTTTACTGTATAACCAAACAAGCGACCAACCAAGGCATTATCGCTGCAACATGCCAATAGTAACTAAACTCACATTGTGCATAACTTCAGGTTACATAACGACTCTCTCAAACTAATCCTACTGAAGTAATTACATGTGCAAGTGCTAACATGTTTTCGTGAAATATTTAACGCAATTCTCCATATATCACAGAGTTGATATTTGAAATACTGACACTGCTCAGCTCATGTTCGGGACAAATATTTTCGTGGCACCTATATTTAGCTGAAAGGTTTTCATTAGGGGCCTGGAGCCAGACAATCAAGTTGTTGTCTATCCTGTGATAAGACTAAGCCCTCTTCAGGAAGTCAGTTCTCTTTATCATCTTGTGTCTTTTTCTTGTTACTGAGATGTTACATATAGCAGGGGAAGGAAGCCGCTCTGGCTTGTGGTCGGAAACCGCTCTGCACTTCCGCCACTGACCAAGGAAACCACGGGAGAGGTTGGCCAGGGTAGCTAGCTCTGGGCACGAAACCTATAGTTACCTTCTTTAGCAAGGAATGAGTTTTGGTCTGGCAGACAAGATTTAAAATCTTTTCGAGAAAATGGGCTAGAAACAAGCTAGCATCCCACATGGTCACTAAAAATATTCCCTGTAAAAAGATGTTTGTTGCAGAAATTCAAATCAGCCACTCCCTTAAAAGGCAATGTGCATTTAACATGCAATTCTGTAGATGCTAAGGCACTTTTACAGTAATATGCATCAGGAAGTCCTGAAGCCGATGATTAAAGAACTTGTAGTATGCTTGCAGAGAGATTCAGGGCCATGAAAGGAGAGAAGAGCTGGGTGGAGATGGGGCTGAACATGATGTCATATCGTTCTTACGCTTAACGGACTGTAGTTCAATATGAATTCCCAAGCAGCAAAGGCACACAATTTCCTAAAGAACCCATGCAATGGCATGATTTGAACAAATACAGTTGAATCTGGATATAACAGCCTCGGATCTAACAGACTTTCAGTTATAACATACTGATTTCTGTGGTCCCTTGAAGTCTGTTATATCCGGAGTCAACTGTAATTGTAAACGGCCAATAAACAGGATCATATAAAGACACAATTAATTTTCGTTCACCCAAACGCAACAAATGTGAATCCAAAACAGCAGAAATTAAAGCTCTAATCCTAATGGTCACCTTGTAGTAAGTGCAGTCATCCGACAGCACATCGAACATGTGTTGCGGAAGCGGCAGCGAGTTAGGCACCACGACTGAAACCTTGTGGTTGAAATGGTGATCTAGGATGGCCTTCTTCCAACCGGACCTTCCCGAGTCAAACCGACCGCTGCAGACAGTGGTGCAGGTCCTGGGATGTGGAAAACGCTCAACCTCTGGACACAGCATGTTTCCACCGTCCTGCATGAAACAACAACCTATTAATACATGTGTACCAGCATTGCATAGACTCGCTTCTGGGGGGGTGGATTCATCAAATGTCGTCAGTCTCGTCGTAACCTGTCGTAACCATAGATACTAATAATTAACTAACTATAGTTACTATCGGTTACAATGAAAATTTGACTAACGACATTTGATGAATCCTCCCCCTGGTGTTCTTACTTAATTACAGTTGAACCCCGATGGCTGAAGCCACCCCGATTTTATCCGACCACTGGTTATCCGACCGTCCTGCTCCAGCAATGTTTTCTTATCAAATACTGTAACGTACTACGAATTTGTTTCGTATTGACTAGTTAAATTGTAAATACAGTACAGTATGTAAAGGATAAATACTTCACTATTTCTTAGAAAACAGTAATATTGTATACATTATTTTCATGCTTTCATGTTTTCTGCTGCGTATCATTCAAGTTTTCGTTGCTCTTCGGATTATTATCCGACCTTTTTTGTGTTCCAACCGGTCCCGTGGTTGACGGATAATCGAGTTTCTACTGTACTTACTTAATTAACTTACTTTTAATTAACTCTCTAAACGTGTTCCATTCGGCCCGGAAAAAAACAAACCCAAGTTGTTCCCAATTCCGCGACGGGGCCTACTCCCTGTGATGCGGCACCAACTCCCCTTCCAGTTCCGAACCTCCTTTGGCCCTGGTTTGGCCCGCACATCCTTCCCGCCCCTGGTCCGCCCCGAGTCCTCCCCGAGGCGAGCCCCAACAGCGTCGAGTGAGGTCGGGTGACGTGTACCGAGGACGGGTAGTAGGCCCGTGAGTCCAGTCAACCCCGCCAGTGGGCGCAGTATCAGGCGTAGGGAGGGTGCTCCGCGGACTGGTGGTGTTGTACTAGTTGTAGTCATAAGTGCTGTTGTAGTGGAGGAGAAGAGGGTCCAAGCGGAGGCCAAGAGGGAGACCCACAGATGAGGGCGTAAGGTCAGGGCCGGTCCGCCCCTCAAACATTTGTCAGTGGCTTAAATCCCTCGCAGCAGAAGCACCAATCGGCAGGAGCAGGCAGAAGAAATGACGGTCGACTTTTGCGACTACTTCTGGGTGAGTGGGGCACCACCAGCAGCAGAGAGAGGTGGGGGGGAAACTGTAAGAGCAGAACAGACAGGATGGGAGGGGGTGAAGAAAGAGAAGGAAGCCGCAGTAGGAGGAGAGGTCACCATCACCCAAGTGTAGATTTGTTGGAAATGGGGAGGTCACCATGCACATGTAATGTAGTCTGTAAGCGGATCCAGAAACAGGCACTAGTCAAAATAATGCTGCGGGGTCGTTTACACGGAACACGACAACCGCTGTTCCTTGCGGAGGCCATTCCGCCCAAGAATTCCGTGGGCATTTTTATTAAGACTCCAATAGTGTAGTTGGGTACAGAATAAGTCCATCTTGGCATGGAATCAGGTTTGACAATATGGGTGAGAGAACACCAAAACGTTCTGTTTTAATGTAAACTGCGGAAAACGAAATGACCATCTGACGTCATCGTCGCACAACGATATGAGTAAGCAGTGTCAACAAAAAGGACAATGTTTACTCTTATCGAGGGGTTAGTCACTCGGGAACACCGGTGTACACTTCGAGTAGAGCACCACTCCGGTGTTCCAGAGGATTCTGGAATAATTATTGTGGGAAAACGGGGGTGCCGGCAACACACAGGAAGTTACGATGGAAATTACCGGGGAGCACCTGCGGGAACACCCAAGAACACCGGGTAGTTGGAACACCAGTGTACACTTTTTGGTTTAGTGACTAACCCCTCGACTCCTATTGTTGCATGAGAACAAAATCAGGACGTCAGATCGTCGTTTCGTTTTCCGCACTGTATGTACCTAGAGAGACTACTCTGGATCTGCTCCCGATCCATTCCCCTTTCTCCAGCTGAGACAGGCCGCCATCTCTACATGGGTCAAGATCAATTATTGTCGACACTATTGTGCTATGCAATGGCATCTCCGTGGAACAACTGAGACAACAATTGAGTCCAATAATGTCAGTGTGGTCAGAATACAACACGACCCCAAATAAAGATGGTGGATGCCTGCCTCACATTTCACCCCAAGTCATCTAGCTAGGTTCATGTTGTCGTTTATCTGACAAAAGGACGAATTCAACATTTTCATAATTTTACAGGAGAGCCAAAAGAAACCTGCAAACCGCTATACAAATACATAGGATGACATTTTGATTTTCTGTTATAACTTGGACGCCACTTGTCCCATGGGTTCGCCGTTTTGTCATAATGTGACCCAACACTTGATGGTGCTGGCAGTGACCATAATCCGATTGTAGCAAAAAAATTTGGAATTCCTCCTTTTGTCAGATTAACGACGATATTATAGCAGAACTCTTTGGAGAAGACAAGGGCGTTCCAATTGATATTATTGTAGCGGCATGCATATATTGCCATATCCATGGCAATACTGTGCCGAGTAACTAAATGATGGGCCGAGTCCAGTTTACTCAACCCAATGTAAATAGAGCCCTGGGGCAGAACAGGCAAAAGCAGTCTAGACATGTGGCAGTAGGTGTGCAGTACTGAGTCCACTGTACAGTCGCTAGCAACTTGTGCAAAAAGAACAGTATGACAGTATTAGCAAATTGTAATAGTGACAGTAATGTTGCAGCAGCCTGTCACTAGGGAAGACAGGCATCTCTATCATGTGTTGTGTATATGATGTGAATAATGCAGTACTGGAAAACCAGGTCATGATGCTTAGTCTAATGTTCATTTGAACAACGAGCAGCCTGCAGGCACAAAGGCAGCACCTGTCACAGGCAATTTTTTAAAAATACGGTATAATAATATGCGACAGGAATAAATTGAGTGTCTTCAATTCGGTACAGAGAGAAATATTGCAAAGGTCATGTGTTGGGGCCAGAGTCAGTGGTGAAGTGCACAGTTTGTGGACTGTAAGTTAATGTACAAAATATCGATTATGGAGAGTATTCCTGAAATAGAAACTTTCCTTGAGCAGCAATAACTTGATAATTTTTGATCCAGATCATTGATGCTGGCATGTCGAAATGCCCCAGAGCCAGGTTACCAATCTGATGTATTTCATGCCAATGGCATTAGAGTAGCCACAGGAGCCAGGCTGTCTTTCACTTTGAAAGATGTGTTACACTGTCAAACAAAACAGATGATTACTAGCACCGGTTGTGGCAAAGTTCCAGGTGTGTGATAACATTGTTTACTTGATGTGACAGTGCCTGTGGCATGTACTATTGGCTGTTTGTGGTTGTGGACTTTTGTTCTAGAGTATATCCGGCCAGAGCCAGTACCTGTGGCACATTCACCACTTGCCACATGTGAATATTTGGCCAGTGATACAATGTAAGGTACGTCGGAATTTTGCATAAACAGTGTGAATCCTCACATTTTTGCCATACGCGTTCAGATCTTGTTGACTTCTCCAGTGAGCCTCGCTATGATCAAATATAGTCAATAAAGTCTGTAGAAAGCACACTGACGAGAACAACACTTACTCATCCTATGTCAGTAATTAAATTCAGACAAGGTGCACTTTCCAGTTGAGTTTTTAATAATATGGTTGTTTTTTCAACATCAAAATTATTTTACAATGTCAGTCCACATATGTTGGAAGTATTATATTTTCAGGGATATGATAGCTGGCTACCAAGTCCACGCTCATTCTTGCAAAAATTCTTGAAAGCGTTACTCTCTGCAGGGCTATTATAATAGTTGTACAGATAAGAACAAAAATGTGTTGTGATAATGCACATGCAGTAGTGTCCATGATTATGCAATCAAAAAGTTATTATCTATGTGGTTGGCTGACAGACAGTTCAGGCAATACTGCGAATGACAATAAATCAGTGTGTCGGTATTTATAGACCTGCCATCATTATATTGACGTGCACTTCCTAGGAACGCAATGTTGCGTTATCAATATTGATTTCTTGTAGTACTGTGCAAATATGCAGTGTATAAGTGCACTGCCTCGATTATTATCTGCCATTATGACAAAATTAGACCATGTTTTAACTTCTGCACATCAAAACCTACCAATTGAATTTGAGCATCTGTCATTTCAGCCTGTTATGAGGAAGTTGTCTGGCTCATAATGCTAGTGTAATCATAATTCATTTTACTTCCATCAGTGTAGTTTTTACAGCTTGTAATTGCAACGACATTGGGATGTACAGTAACATATGAATCTTAGTAATGCTTCTGGATCAGCTTACAGTAATTACGGCCCACTAGCCACTACCTTGCCCATGTGAGAAGGTGCTGGAAAATCCCTGTATATTAATTTCATGTAATTAGTGCCCTTAAATCTGTCACATATGCACCTGGGGAACTAAAGCACATGCTGTACATTTAAGAGGTTGTGGTGAAGAGGGGTGTCATGTTGTAATGATTTTGATTTTGGTTTTTTTACTCCCCACCTTCCCCTGCTTGTCGATTTCTGCCATGCCGCAGACTCCGGTCACTCCTTCCCGACTGACGGTGAGTCGGAAGCACACAGCGCATAGGTCTTGTGACACATTGAAAGACCTCACTAAAAAGTACTATCAAGGGGGCTAGATAGTAGATTTACTCTGGGTGTTTTGCAATAGCATCGTAGTATTACTAACATTGGTTTTGGGTTTTAACATGGTGCCTGTCACCTGAAAAGGTTGGCTTGCTGGGGCATTAGTTTTGCTGCATACACATACCTGATGATCAATATTTTTTTTCATGTGTGGGGTTCTTTGCCTATGGTATGTATGAGCTGTCACATAAGCTTCTATTACAGAGTTGGCTTAAGGCCAGACTATTATAATGTTCCTCCCCCCAAACTAACCTTGGTGGGAAAAAAGCAGCTGGCAAGTAAACATCTGAGTACCAGGGAATGGAAAAATAATAAAAATGACATTATATCACTCACATTTTGTAACCACTTTATAGATGTTGGCGTAACCGCTTGCATAACCGCTTTTTTTAGTGTTGAGATGGAAGAGTGGGGACAAATTTGGCATGGATTCAATGAATGTGATTGAACTCTTGTTGATTTTTTCCCCCCCTTCCCCCCCACCGAAACAACAGGGAGAGAAGAACAATGGATTTGACGTGCTCTATCATAACATGAAATATGGACTCGTGGCGAGCAAAGAGCTGGCCGAGTTTTTCAGAGAGAGGTGAGTCTTGTGCTGTGGAATTGCTAAATTGGGCTTGGGAAAGCCTGCAATTAATAACTTTGGAATCATGAGGTTTGACGTATTGTGAGTTGTGATGCACAGAGGATTTATTGGCTGTACATGAAACTAATGTTGGCTAAAACATGTCATTTATTAGAGTTGGGGGGTTCATGATTGACTGATGAATTTTTCATACACCGCATTTGACATTGAGATCTCAAGGAATATAGGATTTTTGCATAGTACACCTATATTTCCTGCGTATTTTGTCAGTTAAATCCTATACATTTTATCGCATCATTTTTATTCATAGATGTAACACATGTCAAAGCAACTGCTGAATATGCACTGCCTTAGCAAGGAGAGAATTGTACTGACGTCAAAAACAAATGAATGTGCAACGTTGCCAAACATGCTTATTAATGAAATCATTACTTGTTTCATCAAACGCTGAAAATTTATAACTAATTTAATAACCAACTAATTTACATAGTTTTGCATAGTTACAATGTGCGAAGGAACATTCGATTCATGCAATGTAACTGCCAAACAAATTTGGCCTGCGGCGAGATTTCGCCTTGCGCTTTCCTTATTTGGCACTCTCCCCCCGAATTTCTTTTGCATACATGCCTGTATTACCTGTATGAGCATTATGCGTACTAACATTACAGAAGGAATTGGTGGGGAGAGGGGGGGAGGGCAGATGACCTACTGCCTACCCGCGACAAAAGTACAAGTACGGCCCTGCCCACTGCTATACAACTGATATGTTGTTTGTCACAGTAAAATAACTGATGTGAGAAGGTCAATGATCCAGATCCCATAGTGTTTTTTAAATCTCCACCAGCATGATGCCAGGGAAGCAGTTATTTGTTACTTGCAGCTCCTATGCTAATGTTGTCAACATCTGACAGCAACAACAGAACAATGTTGCTGAAGGAACGTGGACACAATGTAGCATTCATGTGGGCATGTTTAAGTGATACAACATGATGTTTTGCAGCGAAACTGTTCAATTTGCATGTTTTTAATGACAGCTGATTTTTTTGCACTGCCACAAAAAAAATAGTGGATTATTTTGTATGATATGACCATGTCTCCTATTCAATTAATAATATTAATTCAACTGATTTGGTTGACTTGTCTATAAGTTCCAAAAGAAGTGGAAGTCCAAGTGAACTGGAACGTGTACAGTCAAAAGGGCAATCTGGCGAAGGAGTCAAAAGATTTAAGCTACAATACATTAATTTATATAGTTGTCCCTGCTCTGGAACTGTTCATGGATAAAATTCAACTTTTTGGGACAACAAAAGGAACAGGTTACGTGTGTAACAAAACATCATGAACAGGATGCCAGTTGAGCAGAATGCCAAAACACTATTGGGGAGCGAGGAAGTTAGAGAGGAACTGAAAGTTTATTGCATCGCTTAACAGAGTCTGAGACTTTCCTTGAGTAACTCAACTGAAACCTGCAAATACCAGGGGCAAATGTGAGTTGAGGTCCCATAACATTGATTTAAATGTGTCAGCTTCAGCTGTTAGGTGTGGCAGCCCACATGCGACTTTAGGAAATGCACTTGATGTACTTCACATATTTGGTTATTATTAAAATCGCTGATGCATATGACAACAAATTAGCCACGTCAGGCCTGCAGCCTCCTTGGGAACCTATTTTCCGTGTATTTTGAGAGTGGCAGGAAACAGGAAGGCCCCCAGGAATATGCATGCAAGCAGTGTAACAACCCATTATGAACTTTTTCAACATGAGATAATCCATCATCACCCGACTCAGAGATCGGACTCAGGAACTCAGGAGGGGATGATGATGCTTAAGCAGACATTGACTTAATAAGTTTGATACATAAATGATTTGTAATTGCATTGACAGAACTTTTGTCATTCTTTGACCTTGGTGATATAGTAGCTCATGTGGTAGAAAACCAAGCCACGTCATAACATTGCAGCATGGTAATTTTGAGCAAAGTAGGAAATGTAATGAGGGCTAACTGTTTCTTGTCGCATCATAGAATTGTTTGTAGATTTTTATGCCATTGGCTTTCTGGTTTCTGGCCAAAATCTTCATGTTGCCAAAGGTTATGAAACAATGAAATAAATGATCAAATTTGCACGTGTTAAAGTGGCACTATGTACGAAAATTGTGCCAGAAGCTTATAAAGTGGCTGTGTTCCAAGCTTGTCGGTAGTTCAGGCATCTCTCTCATAAATGCAATTGCAGATGGGCCTGTCATGACTCCTTTGCATGCTGTCCTAATTCTTATTCAAATAGGATATCTTTGATTATGCAACCATGTAAAGGCCACGTCTGTACATGTGAATACTTGCATCACTTCTCACCTCATACTGTATTCCTCATGATAACTGGTGACTAACAACTACTAAGATGATGAAACCTTTTTGGACCAGTTCAATAACGTTTGGTAATTGCCATTCAGGTCAACAGTGGAGGAGTCTCATGCAAAGTTGCTGGCCAAGCTAGCCAAGCAGGCTGGCAACAGCTGCACCCAAGGAACATTTGCCCCACTGTGGCAGGTACTGAAGTCATCCTCGGAAAAGTTGTCAGGCCTCCACCTGGAGATGGTGCAAAAGGTGCAGGAGCTGGTGAAGGAGGTGATCAAGTATGCGGACGATCTCCATCGGAAGCACAAGCTTGTGAAGGAAGAGGAAAGTGGGACGCTAGAAGTGGTTCAGGCTATCCAGACCACCACCTGCACACTCCAGAAAGCCAAGGATGCCTACACTCAAAGGGGGATGGAGTTTGAGCGCCTCAAGAAAGACAATGCGTCCCCCAAAGAGTTGGAAAAGGCAGAGGGGAAGTTCAAGAAGGCACATGAAGACTACAAAAATTTGGTGGAAAAGTACTGCATCATCAGGGATGACTTTGAGCGGAAAATGACACTCGCATGCAAGGTTTGACCTTGTCAATTTTTCCACATATTGTTAATTAGTGTACATCCGTCAACATGAGAGTACGAAGTTGAGTAATTGGCAAGGTGCAGGAAATCAGCACAGATTTTTGCCAGCTGCACCTGACATAATTACTGGAGTAGCTAATGTGCAAAATAGAGTTTGAGGGTTATGCTGTGTGTTTAACATTGTGCAGTGCTTGTATGCAGTGACCATCAAATATGCTTTTTTTGCAGCATTTTCAAGAGGTTGAAGATTCTCATTTGAGGCAAATGAAAGACTTCCTGACAACATACTCACACGTGATGGAGAACAATCACGAACTGATTGGGCAGGTGCATGTGGAGTTCCGAAGGAAGTGTGTGGAGATGACTGTGGACAAGCTCCTGGAGCAGTTTGTGCTTAACAAGCACACTGGTCTTGAAAAACCATGTGTGTGCCTTTTCATTGTACCTATTGCTTTGTTTTTAAAAGTGCAAGTTTTAATTTCACTTTGGCGCAACAGGTCCTGTGGAGTTTGAGGAAGGGAACTTCACCCTGCTGACGTCCGTGAGTAATGATTCGTCCGAGGCGGCCAACGGAGACAAAAGCGAAAAGCCTTCCAAAAAAGAAGGTAATAAAGAGCCAGCTCGGCCTAGCGGCAAAGCAGGCAAATCCTCCCGCCGCACTACTTCCCTCCTCAACCTCTTCATGTCTAGCTCCTCTCACCAGGGTACGTGTCAAGTGTGTTTGTTCTTTCTTTGCTTTTTTTATTGTTTATTTTTTGTTCATTTTTGGGTCAGATTTTTATATCAATTTTTAGAGGACCATTCTGTTTTTTTGTTTTTGTTTTTTTTTCATCTTAGTATGACCTGTGGGAATTATGGGGTGGACGTGAGGCCAGCATTTTGTTTACTTTGGTTAATTTTTTGGGAGGAAATTGGATCGAGCTTGTACACATACGCAGCTGATGGAAGTAACATGCCAATTGCCACCACATCAATTAGTGCTGATTTTCTTAAATTGGTGAAAAAACATAGGGTGAGGCCTGCAAACTCAAAAAAGTGTTGTCTGCTGTTTTGATGGCGTGCAATCTAAAGTGGGCAGTATGTTGTTTGGGAGATATATGGCTACTTGTGCAGTTTATTTTACGCCTTTTCACACCATGATCCCCTGTCCTTTACAGCCTAATTTTCTGCCCTTTTGTGACGTGCTGTGTGTCCTCACTCTGTGTAAAGAAAGAAAGAAAAAATTAGTATTTGTAGTTGCATCAGAGTAGTACTGTACAATTTTTTAAATGTACATATGTGTTGTCAAGTCCCATCTCACTTTCCCACTGGGTTCTCAGGTAAGAGATGATGTAATAGTGTGTGGAATTATCAACCTGCATGAATAGTGTTACTTTTGTGTGTGTGTGTGTGCATCAGCTGTGTGTTTTCGTTTTTTTTTTGTTTTTGTTTTTGCAAGTGGATTTGTCAGAAGGCATAGTTGACCACCTGTGGTAATTTTTTGCACATTGCCCAACTAATCACCTTTGCGTAACAAATTAACAACTCGTTTGTGACCTTCATTGTTGGAACTAATTTTGCTGGTACTTGGTGTTGCTGGCTAGTTATTAACATGGCTGAATAACCATATTCCATTTTCATGTTAACCAAGGGCAGTTTTGACATTGCCAATGTATAGATGGTGTGTATGCAGTGACCATACATTGCAAAGTAATTAAATGGAAGTTGTCCCCATTGCAAGTCACACTTTGCACACACAAAGCTAATATGTAAATGTCCAGCACAGGGTGAATATATTTAGTGCATCATGCACACACCATCCACCTCTTCTGCATGAGCCGTCCTTGTTCGTAGGTCCCATTTGCACCAAGTCATTTAAAAATGAAACCAGTGCAGCACATTTCATGAATTTTTACATAGTTGGGTGCAATCCAAACGTGTTGGATTGGTCTTGCCAAAGCTGTACCGGCATGTTGATTAGCAGTAGATTAAAACAATGATTGCATCATGAGATGCATGACATAGCAAAAGACGTTAGTAGATGTGTGGTGGTGTGTGGATGTGTGGATGATCTCCCCCAATTTGCCCGACCCACCGGCCCTTCCCCTTCCACACCGCCATCAACAAATTGTGTGTTGCAGGCAGCAAAGAGTCAGAAGGGGCCGTGCCCCCACAGTCTTCTTCGCCTACCTCTGCCCCAACCAGCCCCCCTGGGGACACACCAACCAATGGGAATGCAGCTTCACTCGCGCGGAACACTTTCCGAGGATCCAAATGTAAACACGCCTTACAGTTGTTGTTTTTCTTGTGTATATATATATTTCTATTTATATATTTTTTTAAAGAAAAAATCTCGTGTACATTTTTTTGCCATATAGAGTGTGTATGAGGGACTGCTTGCTGAAGTGGTTTTGGTGACTCTGCAGTTTTTTTTATTTTTTAGGTATTAGGGTATAGGGAATGAATGATTATTTTATTTTATTTTTACCTCCACTCTTATTAGTTTCTGTACTCTTTTCGCCAGCTTGAATTAGTCAGTAGCATGATACCTAGAGCATTGAGGTTTTTTTGCTTGCTGCCCGCTTGCTGTCATCAACAGTGCTTGCCTTGTATTCTTGCAAGTGTCAACCTATATTTTTAACCTCTTTTTTCAAATTGCTGTACATCATTTTTTCTCAAAAGCTACTCAGCTGCGCATAGGAAAGTCACAGGATTTGCACTGTAGGTATTGCAGAATGTGCATGGATTTTCACATACCTCCCCAAGAAAGAAATGTGGCAGCAGACATCATGTTTTTGATATGCAGAGCTAGAGCTCTTGATTTCACGTTTTCATAAATTATTCACCTGCCAACCGTCCTTCCCACCCGTGACTTTTTTCCAAGCCCCAGGTGATTTTTATTAATATTCGGGGGTCTTGAGTTTGACAGGTGACATGTCAACAGATTCTGTCCAAAGGGGGTGTGTTCTGTCGCCCATTTTTATGTGTCATTATCCAGATGCATGGTAAGTGATGGAACCAGATGTTCCTATTTTCACCTCCACTTCCCATCCTGTTCATATACCGTCACCTCAGATTTGTGCACTGCTTGTAAATTTGGGGAGGGAGCAGAGCAGACCACTTGTAAAGTACGCACAAATGAGCAGGGGGGGAAAAACCCACCTTCCTTCCTAGTGCCTGGCGGGAAGATTTGCAAAATATTGTGATGTCTTGACGTAGCAAGGAAAACTTGTAGGAGAGCCAGAGAGTGTACATATTATGTGTAGGCATTGACAGATTTTTCTCTGGAATCTTGTGTTTTTTGGTGCATATAATTTACTAAGTTTTTTTTTTTTTAACTATCTTTACTCCTGATGGTGGTTAATTTTTTTCTCCCCTTTTTTTCTCCTCCCTGCTGACCCCACCATGGAAACCAAAGGGGACTCTCCATCCTGGTCTCCCTACTCTAGTATCTCCTCATGGACTTCAGGTGTCTTTTTTCAGACATTCATTTCTATTTTTTCCCCTTTACATTTTTTAATTACACAGATCCACCTCCCTATTTTGAGCAATCTTTTTCCCAACTTTCCTGAGGCAGTGTCTTTGCGAGACGAATTGGTTTTTCTCTCGTGCGATGCCGCCTTGAATGGCTTTAAATGCTTCTCATTTTGCTTATTATGGCTCATTTTTTTATCCCTGGGTATTTTTTGGGTGTTGCATAAGCACACTTGTACTGGCACTCGAGCATTCATTTTGTTGTGGTTTTTTTTTGTTTTTTAGCGGAGGTGAAGTTGCTGGTTTCGCAAAGTACATGGGATAAAATTACAGCAGCAACTTTGCCTCTGCGTTCACTTCTTGTTTACTTAATTTTATGCCATTAGGCATAATGTTTATTACTTGTGTTGACTCTCTTTGGCTCCTTTCCATTGGCAGATTGCTTTTTTGCAAGTAGCTGTGTGCATGGGTGAAGGATGGGTTTGGTTTATGTGGAAAGTAGGCTTTTATTACAATCACCACAGTTTTTGGTGCAGGGCCTCAGGCGTTTCAAAAATGAAAAGATGAAAGAGGGAAGTAATTCAGCATGGGTTCTTTGTGTACAAGGGAGTCTTGTGCTTTACTGTGGCATTCACATTATTGTGAGGAAGGAAGAGAGAGATCATCTTTTCTGATACTTTTTTTGAAAACATTTTGATGATGGGCATTTTTATGCCGCAATTTTGGGAATGCGTTGTCACTTTCAATTATTGTCCAGGGTTTTTGCGGAGTCGCAGGGAAAGGAAAAGGGAAAAACGAGCCAAAAAGAAAAAGGAGCCAGCAGATGGAAGCGGAAACGCGGAGGAAAAGTCTGATGCGTGAGTTTTGTCCGTCCTTTTTTACTCTAGTCTTTTGGAACATTTTGAGATAGTTGGACTCATTAGACTCATCGTCACCTCATTCCAACCCATTACCCAACCTGTTCTCCTGGGATTCAGAGAAGAGAAGGAAGATAGTCGCAAATCTGAAACCCCTACTCCGGAGGTGGATGAAGAAGGGTATAGCATCAAGCCAAAAGGAGCTCCATCGCCATGGGAGAATGACAAGAGTAGCTTTTATTCCAGTTCCGATTCCGATTCAGGTGTGTTTTGCAAGTTTTAGCAACTAGTACTCTGAACGAACAGCTGTTAAAATGTTTTCAATGCCTCATGCAGACGATGAAAGAGAGAGGAAGATTCATGTGGAAATTAAACCCCTCAGCAACGGGTCAGCCCCCATGAGCGCCAGTGTAGACGAGCTAAGGGCCACTGTCGAAACACTATCATTATCTCCTATTGGCATGATCAGCGTAAGTTAATTTGAAAGGAGAGTGGGTGGTCTTGATTTTGCTTGTGCTAATGTGGTGACACCTTCACAGGGCAGAAAAACAACTGTTGCCTCATCATCTCCAGATCCAGACAATCCAATGAAACGCTCCCAGTCTGTGTCACAGCAATTAGGCACAGGCAAGATGCCAAGCAGCGACTTGCTTGGTCTTAACCTCTTCTCCAGTCCCAGTCCCTCCACTGCTTCCACTCCAACTGGCACAAACACTTCCCAGCCACCTCCGCCTGCTTCTTCTTCATCTCCACACAGTGCCCGCAGCCAGGACCAAGATAGTGCAGGAAGCACTCCTTCCAGGTATAAGCATATTGATGAACTTCGGCTTTTAACATAGCACATCCTAATTGAAACGTGTGGCCATTATAATAAGCAAGGAAGAAATTGGAGAACTTATTTATTATTTGTAGTCATACTTGGACATTTCCAAACTACCAATCACTACTAATCACTGCTGTTTGGTCCAAGGTATGCTGAACTAGGCGACCTCTTCGCGGAGGTAGGTGAGATGCAGCCTACATTACCACCTAAGCACCACCGCCAGAGCCCGAGCAGAGGAGGTGGGACCCCAACTGCCCAAGGCATTGTTATTCCTCGCCCACCATCCCGCAGCACACCAGTGCAGAGAGGTCATGTCAGCCCTGCCACCATATCCCGGGCAGACAGCGTTGGCAGCCTGGAGTTCAAGGCATCCGGCATGAGCTCATCGTCACGTGGCCCATCCCCGCTGACCATTGGAATGGCAGACACTATCCCACTAGCAGTCGCATTCCATGAGATGGTGCATGCATACTTCCGTGGCACAGATGAAACTAGATGTCAAGCCAGGCTTACTGGAGACATGATGCTGAGCTTCCCTACTGGTATCATACAGGTGCTAGCAACTGATATTCTCTCATATCTTGTTAGCTTTCAAGTGATGAATTTCAGATTTGTTGCCGTAACATCAACAACCTTTTGTCCCAGGTTATTGATCCGAGTCAGTAAAAGTTCTGCTTGTGCACTCCACAGGTCTTGGCCAACAATCCAAGCCCTGCCCAGTTGAGCTTTAGGGTCAAGAACACAATGAGGCTAGAGACGGTGCTTCCCAACAAGCAACTTGTCACTTTGTGAGTTTTCATGAAATGATGCTCTTACTTTGTCATTGGTAAGCCTTCTAATGTGATTGTTGTTTTGTGTTTGGCAGGGACACCACTCAGAGCACAAGCGACAACTTGATGTTTGAGTTCAACATGAGTGCCTTAACCGCTTTGCTGAGGAGACAAGCGGAACAGAATCCATCTGCATCCTACTTTAATGTTGACATCCTCAAGTATCAGGTATGCTCCTCACCACTTTCCACTGGGGCTGGGGTTTAGAGGCAGATGAGAGGGGAATTAGTGTTTGGTCATTCTGTGGCATGTATACTTGATGAAGGATCATTAATGTAATTATTTTCCATAATAATGCATTGAGGTAAGTGTAATATACCACCAAAACTGATGTTTTTTTTTCATTGCATTTGTTCTCAGATCAAGCCAAAGGTTGGTGCAAGCTCCTGCCCATTCCAAATGGTAGCGTTCTGGAAGTGCGAAGCTGGTCACACAGATCTGCGTGTGGATTATAAATACAACAGTCACGCCATGGCTTCCCCATCCCCACTGCTCAACCTAACTGTGGCCGTCCCTGTGGATGGAGGCGTCAAGAGTATCCAATCCAAACCCACTGGGCAGTGGTTGGCTGATACCAATCGGGCCATATGGAAGTTCACTGAACTCAGCCAGCACAGTGAGAACCATGGGGTGGGCTCCCTCAGGGCTCGTCTTGAAGTGTCCAATGGTCCTTCCTCACCTGGAACCATCGCAGCACAGTTCAACTGTGAAGGGACCACCCTCTCTGGGACTGAGTTTGAGCTGGTTGGGAGTGGGTATAGAGTCTCGCTAGTCAAGCGAAGATTTGTGTCAGGTGAGTGAATTTTTTTGGAACATTTCTGCAATTGTGTTTGTCATAATTTTGCAGTAGTGATTAGGAATTGCAATTGCTGTTTTCGTTGCTACATTTTATTTTCATAAGGTTTTATAAAAGTACTAATGAGACAATTTCCTTTTCAGGGAAGTATGTATGTGATTCTGATGCCGATTCCAGGAACCGGTATGCAGTTCCACCCGGTCCAGGTTCATCCCAGTCCTAAGCGTTGACTGATCAAGTGCTCAACTTATCAGTTGATATAGGCAATACCAAATAAAAGGTGGGAGAAAGAGCGAACAAAAATCAAGCCAGTAAAGAGTCCCTCTCATTTTACAAATAAGGTAGGTTAGGTTTCTCAAGTTCAAGATCACACCCTAGGTAGGTAGCAAAACTTTTCTCCCCAAGGGCATAAGTCTTTATATTTGGTGCTGCAATTTCCACGCAACTGAGAGTGGATTGCTTAATAAGAGTTGAACAATACATAGGATTTAAGACAAACCGACCGTGCCTTTAGGATGAAAAGTCAGGCTGGAATTTCAAGGCACAGAGAGAGAGAGATAGGTGGTTAAAGAGTAACTGCCACTGTTTTTTGTTTGTTTTTTCGTTTTCCTTTTAAATGTACATGGAAGGTAAAGTACAGTTCCAGCTGAGTAGATAGCAGCAATTCCAAGATAGGTCACTCATTTGTCCTTTGGTAATTATTCTTGTTATGGTTATTATGATACGGAGTCCACATACAGTTCAACCCACCCCAGTCCTCCCGATTTAGCTCAGAAGCGTTTCTTTTTGCATCATTCATTTTGTAATTGTACATAAAAGCAATCTTGGATTTCACATAACATTCAGTACCAGTTTTTGCAGAATAAGTGAAAATGTGCGTAGGCAGTGTGGAAGAGATGGGTGAATGAAGTATGATGTGTGCAAGGGATTCCTTCCAGTAGAGTTTATAGGTTTTTACAACACTGCAGGATTCAGTCAGTTGTACTGTACAGTATTGTTAGTGGGATGTGGACACCAGTGTACCATAAACCAATTGTATTGCAAATACATGAAATATATATATATATATCTATATAAGTGGGAGTATTTTATTTAGTGCACCGCAGTCACACTATTCACGCAAGTAGAAGTTACGCCAGTTTGTTTGTGGATTATTAGGTCATCCCTCTGCTAACAGGGAAACGGATTTTTTTATGGCCACTAAGTTTCCATCCGTAACGTTCCGAGGATGCTGTTACAAAGTGAATTTTGTAACAATGATACAATATTTTGATTTCATCACGGGGACGACACTTGCGTGCATTAGTCACATAAGGAAAATGACCAAAAGCAAATGACTGTCATCCTCGATTGATGTTCTGCTTGAAATATGTGATGAGGAAGTGTTAACACCTCTGCCGCCATTAAAGACTTCTCACACATGCATTCAACATGTATATAAAGTGTTTGCATTCACTTCAAAAGTTTCATATTGCCAAACAGTTGCCAAGATGAAAATGATAGCTGTAGCAGTGGTAATGTTAGTGATGAGTGCTATATGCATTGCAGCTGAAGAGGAAGGTAAGTTACGCTTTTTTCTTCTCAAAGAAGTAACTTGTTTCATGCTGCTTATTGGTGACACACATCTAGCACAATATCTGCCTAATTGGACACCCAGCGATAAAAGGACTGGAATTCATTTTAACACCATCGATCCACATATCGGGTTTGGCCCTAGTTGTGAAATTAATTCCATGGAGGCAGCAAGAAGCTTATGTTGCAATACATGTTTTAGAGATATTGGATACTTATTTTTGTGTAACATTATAAAATGACTTATTCACAAATGCACCTTTTTTTTCAGTATCGGCACGATATTTCGAGTGTCTCTTCCCATTAATAGGCACCCGCATATGTGACAGGCAATGCAAAGCCAAGGGATTGTCAGGAGGCGAATGTTCTCGAGATCAGTTGGTTCCGTTCTGCCAGTGCTACTTCCGGCCAATTCCAACGACAATGTATCAACCTCCTAAGACTCGACCCCCTGCGACTACCAGTGGAGCTACACAGAAAATTGATCCTGTAACTGTTGTGACCAAGTCATCTGATGTGACCAAGCCATCTGTAGGGGCAAACTCATCTGGAGACACAAACCCATCTGTAGGGGCAAACTCATCTGGAGGCACAAACCCATCTGGAGGGGCAAACTCATCTGACGGGGCAAAGTCATCTGACGTGCCACCTGCTGTGAATAGTATACCCATGAGTAAGAATGCTTCCTCTGATTCAACAAAATGGTTGGACAATATACAGGGTGAAGAGAAACTCGCGGACAATCGGCAGGTAGACGGTTAATACTCGTAAAACTAATATAGGGATGTGCAATTAGTTTTGGGTTCCGTTGCGTAGTTAATGCGTAAGGCGCCGTCAAAGTTACGTGACGTCACATCCGTTCCACCAGCTTCTGAGAAGCAAAAGTCAGTTCGAGGGCCTCCGGTCCCTTGCCTTGATCCCCTAACACATCGTCCATTTGCAAAAAGTGATCAAATCCCGTCAGAGTAAGAATCTGGGTACGACACCCATGTACTTTGTCCTTTTTGCCTCATATTCCACCATCCGACCCTCTACACATTAAGGGCACTGTGCGTATTAACTATGCAATGGAACCAAAAACTAATTGCACATCCCTATATATTAGTTTTACCAAGAGCTTGGTTTTACAAGTACTATAAGTCTACCTGGCAATTATCCGCGAGTTTCCCTTTGCCCTGTGTTATCATAATTATCATTATTATTATTATTATTATTATTATTATTATTATTATTATTATTATTATTATTATTATTATTATCACATGACTCCTCTGTGTACAGTGGCATCTAAGTTGCTGTTACCTTGTCTCAGGTCTGCTTAATTACATATGTTCCTAACACAGAAATTCTGTTCAAAGGTGGGCTGAGACATGCAGAAGGTAGCACTGATTAAGTACACCATGCAGGAGGAAGGCATATGAAGGGTGTTACAGATTGTTTACTCTTGCAACCAGTTTAATGAAAAGCACATAGATATTAAAGGTATTGCTACCTTTTCACGATTATTGCTTTTCCATATATGGAAAAGCAATAATCCTGAAAAGTTAGCATAGTCCAGATGGTTTATTTCAGAATAAAGGTGCTTGTAAGTCCATAAGGACCATCACTGCTCATCTCCTCACGTAACGGGCCTTTGGCAAAACCCTCCCCAGAAAAGTATAAGGGTTAGAAAAATTAAAGGAAAGGGTACGGATGTTGCCATAATATTTTTTGCTGAAATTATTTCTGAAAGGCTTTCATAAGGCTCTACTGCTGCTACTACTATTGTAAAGTCCTGGAAGGAAATCACATTTTTTGTGAAGTACTTGCTCTGATCTGAAAATATTGGGACACCCCCAAAAAATGGAGTGGTGGGGTTATACACAGGATGTGATAAAAAGTTTCCATTAAGATTATCT
>JYFJ02005262.1:0-26023 GCA_000934665.2 Catajapyx aquilonaris
CGACTGCTAATAGGGAGGTCCTGGGTTCGAAGCCCGGGGGCCGCCGACCCTGACCGTGGTTTTCTGTGGTTTCCCATGTTCTCACCAGGAAAATTCCTTATATTATTCCTTTTATTATATACAGCCCATCCAGCAGCTATTCCCCCGGAACCCCCAGCTCCTGCTCTCCGCCTCGAGAGGATGGGGGGCCAAGGAGGAGGCCACGACTGGTACACGATAGTTCTCTGTCACCACCACCACCACCTCCGCCAACATCACTACCGCCAACATCACCATCACCAGGGCCTCGGGCTCGCCGGCCCCGGGTGGTGGCCCCCGTACCATTTGTGCCACTGCTGAAAGTTGCTCTCTGGGTTAACCACAATTGTCATCAAATTGTCACCCTTGGTGAGGTGGCCGTCTCCTGGGTGATGTGAGTCAAGAACGCCGTGTATGCTGTTCATTCCATGACAAGCAACCGTCTGGTTTGGAAGCCAGAGAAGATGACTTGAGGGAGAAGATAGCTGCTCTTGGCCCCTGCTAGCTGCTTACGTTATTTATGCATGTTTCCATTGAATGTGTGTGTTAGTGTATAATTGTTTTTTCATGTTATTCATATCATCCTAACTTCATCCATTATATTCTCTGCGTGCACCTCACCAGTCACCGGAGAATACATTATCATCGGTCAACCGGAGATGGCTTGGTGCTGCGTCACCTGCCATTGCTGGCTACCCCTCCACGGGTTAATGCCGGTATGTATGTATGTATGTATGTATGTATGTATATTATTATTATTTTTATTATTTATTATTATTATTCTAGCATGTGTAAACAGTACACAAGCACGATATGTTATAATTTCTGGTGGCAGGTGGTCCTCAGGTTGAAAGTCTTCTGCAATAATTCTCTCTCCCCAGTCTGCAGGGGAATCCTTCAGGGTCGCCGGTGGAGGCTTCGTCCAGGGTGACCATATTTTAAAGACCATTCAGGATACCATGCATTTGACATTGCAGAAGGCATTTACGAAAATGGTAGGATGTGATTCTCCGATATGGCTATGAAACTGAGGATGAAAGCAGGTCGTGTTCAGACCTGGTGAGCTACATACTGTGTTCTGGGCAGTAGCAACTCTTGGAAAATACATTGAGGGAAGCGGAATTGATGAGGCTTGACTTGAAGCTGGTTTGTATTCATTTGTCACAATAACACAGGTTCTTTCCATAAAACATATGTACAGAGCTTTCAAAGAACACTGTCAATGTTCGAACAATACATCTTTTGCCCTCTTCCTCATTACTACGTACTTATTATATACTGTGTTAAAAAGTTCTTCACTAAAGCTAAATTAATTAAGAAAGTTATGCACTAGTTGTTGCATTCATTAAGGTCATATCACATGTTTCATGACAAGCGTTTGGTACGTTGGCAAATTTGCGCTTGATCGAAGAATTGATGACCAAAACCTGACAGGCAAGGCGTCAAATGATTCAGAGGGGGCGCTTCTATTACAGAGGTGTTGGCCGACTGGCTATGACCTGGGCTACTTGGTATGTCATGAAGTTATTATGTGAATGCAGTACATATTCTTAGACGCTAATGAGAACGTGCTTTATTCTACTACCACAGATCAGTAAGGAGTATATGATATCATGAGTGACACATCCACAAAAGTATTTGTCACCTTCCCGGCACTAGCAAAAAAACTGCAACGTTACTGTGAAAAAGTGCGCTTTGATTGGATTCAGATGACCAATCACATTGAAGAGGATAATAATTATATATCTCGAATTACTTTAGTTTATTTATTTATTCTGCCACTATGAGAAAATATGACCAAGAGTTTATCAACAATAACAATCAACTTGAGTGTGAACATGCCCACACAGACTCTATGTACAAAACTGTACGTTATGGCCAATAAGGGCCAGTTTCACCGAGCTTGGTATATGATAAAACCAGGTTTCTTTCTAAAAATCCATACAATTTTGTATGGATTTTCAGAAAGAAACCTGGTTTTATCATATACTGAGCTCGGCGAAACTGGCCCTAAGGGCGACATTGTCATTCGCAACAAGAGGAAAGACGCCTCCCTGAGAGAGGGGGGCCTTAATTCGACAGCAGCTGCAGGAGCATCACACACAACTGTTACAACCATTTATCAAGAACCGGAGGCAGCTTTGGTCACAGATGAGATGGTTCTCTCTTCTGTAAGTGGTCAACCGTATACAAGAGCCTCAGTGGGATACTCTCAGCTTTCTTCACCTTGAAAGCATTCGAGTTGCAGCTTTCCTCGGGGGATAATATTCTCACTGGCATGAACGACCCAACTGTCAACTAGTATTTTTTTTTTTTTCTGGCAGTGGGTCCTCCCAAAATTCGTGGGCCTACATGAGCCTCTCTCAGCAGTAGCCCATGGGTAAACGGTAAAGTAAAATACAATGGCGATACCCGCATACTTCAAATTAATCATACACGCCGACTGGAAACCTGCCGATGAACCCAAATGAAGAGATATTTCACTTTGCACTGCTAACGCTAAACAGGATCACCCAAAAACAGTCTCGGGCATGAACTCTTACTGAAAATGGTCAGATGAACCATTCGCATTTCTTCAGGCAGCGTCTTAACCAATATTGGGTCGACATGTGCACCAAAATTAAAAAGGAACGCCTCTCTTTCATCCACAACAACAAGAAGAAACTTATAGTCAGAAATGAGGCTCATTTGATGGACCTTATAAATACCACTGGTAATGTGGAAAATGTTGGGTCAACTAGCCATTTGACTGGGGAACCAAGATATAGACCATTTGGTCCGCGTGCATTTTCGCCCGGATAGGGTCATGCGCGACTGGCGAAGTGCTTTTGAACTTTCTGAATTCCAGTTTGTTACCGCTTCCCCCGGCGGTAATGTTTTTGTGTGACGAACTCCGAGATAAGCTAACGGTGAAGACACCTTCAACGCGAAGCCTCTCTGTCGAAGACAAGGTGTTTGCTTCCTTCGCTTTTTCGGAACGGGAGGGTTCCAGCAAGCAGTTGGCAACAACTATGAACATGCCATGACCCAAAAAAATGTATGTGAGCAATTGCTTGAGGGACGTAAAAGAAGCACTGTAGGCTAATATGAAAAGACTGGTATCCTTTCCAACGCTGAATCGACAGGATCTCTTGAATAAAGGTGAGCTTTTCCGTTCATAATTTGTTGGTTCAGAGGGAGGCCTACCTTATTTCGGCGGTAAACCAAAATACGCGTATATGAATGTACGTACAGGAGTAAACAACATTATCCCAGCTCTGGTGGACCGTCAATCGTATTATACAATAATTATATACAATAAGAGCTGCCTATAGTACGTATACTGGATGTGCAGTACACGAATTCTGCCAAAATATATGGTGGGTATGGTCATCCCTATTACATAACACTAATTTGCAACAGCAACATCATATTTTTCAGGATCATTCTGGAATATGAATTTGTGTACGCCCAGTGTATAATTTTTTAAATTGCTAATTCGTTATTATTTCGAGACCAAACTTATGAATTTTTAGATGCAATTTCGAGAAGTGTTCCTTCCCGGACATAGTGGGATCAGATGATGTGAAACCAGGTGTGTTGATAACAGCCCCCGAGGAGAATCCTCACGTTTACATTAACAGAACGTCGAAGTACTCTGTTTACATACAAAGTGTGAGTATTGCCAAGCTTCTGCGCTTTAGTATGATAACTGCTGATTGTAGCATGTGAGCAGGCAATGATTCAAGCCGGGTATTTAAAGATGAAGATCCCCTAAGAGGATATGACACGGTATCTATTATTATTATTATTATTATTATTATTATATACAGCCCATACAGCAGCTATTCCCCCGGAACCCCCAGCTCCTGCTCTCCGCCTCGAGAGGATGGGGGGCCAAGGAGGAGGCCACGACTGGTACACGATAGTTCTCTGTCACCACCACCACCACCTCCGCCAACATCACTACCGCCAACATCACCATCACCAGGGCCTCGGGCTCGCCGGCCCCGGGTGGTGGCCCCCATACCATTTGTGCCACTGCTGAAAGTTGCTCTCGGGGTTAACCACAATAATTGTCATCAAATTGTCACCCTTGGTGAGGTGGCCGTCTCCTGGGTGATGTGAGTCAAGAACGCCGTGTATGCTGTTCATTCCATGACAAGCAACCGTCTGGTTTGGAAGCAAGAGAAGAGGACTTGAGGGAGAAGATAGCTGCTCTTGGCCCCTGCTAGCTGCTTACGTTATTTATGCATGTTTCCATTGAATGTGTGTGGTAGTGTATAATTGTTTTTTCATGTTATTCATATCATCCTAACTTCATCCGTTATATTCTCTGCGTGCACCTCACCAGTCACCGGAGAATACATTATCATCGGTCAACCGGAGATGGCTTGGTACTGCGTCACCTGCCATTGCTGGCTACCCCTCCACGGGTTAATGCCGTGATGTATGCATGTATATATGTATATGATTATTATTTCTAGCATGTGTAAACAGTACACAAGCACGATATGTTATAATTTCTAAATTCATGCTTGAATCGTGCAGTTGACATGTGAAATTCACAGCAGTCGACATCCTTCCATTTGATATTGAAAAGAATTTGTCTCGACTATATATTTGCACACACGGCTGAACGCCTAATATTGAGTGTAGTTTCGATGTGGCCAGGCGATTCTCACATCTGGCCGAGGTGTAGAATCACGGATGACTTTATATCAGGCGTGATTGGTCCTGGAAATCAACTGACTTGGCGACGGGCGTTGACGCTAGTCACCCTGCCTGGTCTCAAGAGTGCACCTCCTGGTTGCGTCGTCAGTCACAGTTGATGCAGCGCATTGACTGTGGCGATTGCTTGAAAATTGGCCAGGGTATCGTGGGCACGAGTCGGGACCGTACCAGTTTGATAATTGATTGGGGGGGGTTAAGGAGTCTTTGGACATATCCCCCCCTCCAGGTGGGCAGCAATGTGGAAGACTTTGCAAAATCAAAAACCAAACGGGATTATGCAGCCTTACATTCTCGCGGTNCCCCCCCCCGAACACTTGCGGGCTGTACTTTCTTTATCATTCTTGAAGGTACGCCCAGGGAGGCTCCCGCCAGACGGCTCGGGATCACTGGAGAAAGGTTTAAATGTAAAATATTAACAAAGATTTGACATTTTTATGCTATTACAAACGCATTTATTTACAAAATGCAATGATGGTCACTGCGGAGCTCAGTGGAAGCATTATCTATATTCTATGCCATTGAATAAATACTGATTTTGAAAGCACACATGCAAGTCTTTTTAATGAATTGTTTCTAGTACTTTCACTGGCATGGGAAACCCAGTCGCAGTAGAAAAATGCATGTAAAGGTAAGGTATGTTTCAGCTACCTGGCATCAGGCACTTGTGCATCAAGACTTGTGCAAGAGGTTGATTTTTAAAAAAATAACCCATTTACGAGGCCTTCACCGCGGAACATGGAGTCAACCCTCTCCGCAATTTGTGGAGGATGAAAAAACAGTACTGGCGCCTGAAAGGGCACGCAGTTTAGCATATACAACAGGGAGGGCCAGGAAGCAGGGTGATTGGCGGATGAAACGTCTAGACACCATCAGGGACATGGATTCCTCCGAGGGTATTTCTCCTATTCAAATGGATCGAGCTTCCTGCACCGTCGATGGTCTGGGCAACCTGCCCCTGAAGCGCTCTCACAATTACTACCTCAAGGTTCAATACCAATATTGCACATCACAGAAGGAAGTGTGATGCGACTTATTTCTGGAAGAATTTCCAGAGGTTGGAAACCTTTCAGTGCTGCCTTGTTTCTCAAGATTGCAGATCTGCTTATTGCTCTCGGTTTGTAGATTCGCAATCCAAGTCACATTCTGAAGGCTCAAAGTAGAAACGTGGAGAGGTAAGATAGCAAAAATTGAAAGAAGGAGCCCGCATGATTTGCGATAGGCATGACACATGGAAAGCAGACATGAACATTGGCGGCATCAACCCAAATATGCCTACTAACAATGACCCTTTCAAGGTGAGATGACTCCAGGTGTTACAAAAGTATGCTCTCAATGGCCTTATTTGCACGTTTCACTTCCTTAAAATACACCCTTGAATCAATTATTTGAGTTTATGACTCATCTCTCTCACAGAGGGATCCCCTCTCTAATCAGTGGAGTAGCAAAAACCCTTACATTTATCCAGTTTGGCACTTCCTAAGTTATATTAAGCCAATAATCTGTGCAATGGACAGCCCAGGAGTAATAACAACTCCGTCACCGTTATTTATCCATTGAACGTTGCGTAACCCAGCACCATGCATTGGACAGTGTAAAAAGTAATCCCAATTGCAATAGTTCATAGTGATGACTTCCAGAGACCATCCACTAGACAGAAATGAAGCTGGTGACATGGAAGGAGAAATACCAGCGCCAATCGATGCCAAATTTCGACATGGGTGGACACACTTGTTTAATAAAAAGTTCGACGAGGTGAACCAAAGCTGCATAGAGTATAGCATATCTTATGCAGTTTGTCCTCGTCCAGTCGATGCTACGAGTATGACAGCAAGTAGAGCAACTGATGTTTGGGTGAACACACTGAGAACCTACTTCCCCCAGTGCGAAAAGGAGGGCTGGGGACCTCTGTACTTTACTACTTTCTTACGTAATTTGACACCGACTTCTAATACAAAAATCATTCTATGCTAATAAGATGTCCCTCTGTCGTCGCTGCTTGTTAGTTTTTCAAATTAACCATTACTTTAGCCAAGAAAAATTCCGAAATATGGCGAAATCTGGATTTTTAAAAGCCTCATCTCAGCGCGATGGCAAGCAAAATTTCAACTTGGTAACAAGCAGCGCCAAAGGAGTCGGAGATTCTCTTTCAAAGAGCACTGACCTTACAATATTTTCCCGTGACCTGTGACCCAGAAAATAGCATAATATCTTACACCGTGGCACAAGCATCTCTCTCAGGATGTGGTTCTGCAGAAAAGAAATACTTCATATACCCCACTCTCAAGTAACACTTAATCTTACATATTCAAACATGTGTTGTTACAAAATTATTCAACAGTAGTTCTGTGAGTACACGACAGGCATCTCAGACAGGTCGTGGGGGCGGGAGAAGATCTTGTGTCTCCGACGAGCTGTGACTGGGGCCATAAAACATCGAAAAGATGCACCAGGACCCATGTATCAAAACATCCAGGCCCTCAGGCTACAGCTAAAGGAGTGTTCACTCTACACATCACTAACGGACTTAATGAACACTATAATGGAACACAGCAGGAGGCTCATCTGTGACTAAGACAAATTGGCAGTAGAACACTTTAACGAAGAAGGGGGTAAGAGGGTGAACTTTTTCCTTAAGAGGTCATACCAAGCGGGTTGTGCAGCAGCTGTTGTATCACATAACACCGCGATCCCGCAGACCATGATGCACAAGGCGATGTACAACAGGAGCCCCAGCGTTAGCACACAAAAAAATGGATCTAAGGCGTGGGAAACATGCCAAAAAGCAGCTGACAAAGGGAAACGCCGCGTCAGAAAAATTAACAGTAAGACCTCTTCAAAGGTACGATTGGCAGCGGGTGCCGACTACGGCGAGAATTGCGCAAAGCCTGATATGTTACGGAGTTACGCAGGATGGTGAAACACTGCGAGTACTGGGGATTGACTGACAGCCTGGTGGTGGACCAGGTAATGGCGGGAATCCTTGACAATGGGGTGAGAGAGAGGTTTCTGAGGACACAAAACCTAACACTGGACTCATGGCCTCCACCGGCTAAGCACTAGGAGGCCCCTCTCCGGTAAAAGGAGGAAGGAAATTAAGGAAAGGGCCACAATTCTATTGCGAATAAAACAATGAACTGGGGGTCAACGATATTGACACTGGTGCCTCATGCTGCGACCATACTGAAAGCTCTCGGTGAAAAACGTCTAGAACAAGAAGTGGTCCCAAGATACATGAAGCGATCCACCTACTGAAACAGTTACATCCGCACTGTCGTAATAATTGTGTAACAATCTGCGAGTACTAGGACCTATTTATTTTTAATTTACGTTACAGTAGTACTTGTATATAACAAGTATGCTCTCTATGTTTCACTGGTAAACGGAGAAAACCTCGGATTATATCTGTTTTTAAAATAACTCCTCGGGAGACAACTCATTTTTTTGAAATGTGGGTCTGTCATTGACTTTTTGCGTATCAATTTGCATAGTTTGATTCAAACACCGTCATTTTCTTGAAAGACATGCTGATGAAGAAGACACTGCCACTAGCCGCCAACAGGCAGGAACCCTTCCTCCTTCCATGGAAAGTGCAGCCCCTGGGAGAAGAAAAGAGGATGTGTCGATGCATGTCGTGTTGGGCCGTCGGATTGGGGACGTGAAATATTTCCTAAACCGATTGAAAGAAGCCAGTAGCAACCATGGGCCTTTCGGCTGAAACATGAACATCGTGGATGAAGCACCTCCGGAGCTGATGTCAACATTCATTTTCGAATGCAACATGCGTATATGCAGCGAGTGGAAACGAATGACCCCAAGCGCCACGGCTGCAGTGTACGGAACAATGTGCGTTGATGCAGGGTACCGCCAATTGGAGGAATAAACTGCCGTCATGGACACTCCAAGCACCAGGACCACGGATACGTTGGCAGCGCTGCATCCGATGAGGCCTCAGGGGAAAATATAATTACAGCTGGCTAGGGAAAAAGGATACGTAGACGAAAATGGTACAGCCCTTTTTGAGAGTGATTGCTGACGGAGCATATGCGAGGAGACCTACGGAACTAGAAGTTAGTTCTCTTTCTGGGGTCGCTGCATTTGTTGAATATCATACAAGGGGGTCCAGAACCGGTACTACTGTATACAGTACAGTGTGTACGGGCAGAAAATGAAGGTGAAAAAGCAAATGGTGCACAAATGTTCCAGGATCTGGAGTGGCAGCGTCGGAAACATGGAAGCGGGCATTATAGCGAAAGGCCTCAGGTGCAACATGGAGATGCCCTGGATGAAGTATGCGCCTCTTAATTGCCAATGGTAACTAATGTTTTCGGCACAATAATCCGCGAGAGGCCATATGGAAATTTCAGCGTCGAGACAACTGAGTGACGCAATAACGTTCTACGAAATTATGCAAACAAATTAAAGGAGATTGCGACGAACTCTAAGCTAAAATACATAAGCCTACGCGAGGCACTTGATGCTAACATTGTGCAAATGCGAATGGCTGTCTTTGGGACCAGCTAGGTACTGGGATTCTCTGCATCACCGAGAAGCAAGCACACTGGTGAGACGAGAGGACGTGCAGCAGGCAGCTCCTGACGATACAAGGTGAACTCTACAACACGGGGTGCACTGGATACTTAGCCCAATTTGTTACAGAGATCCTTCCCGTGCCCCCGGTAATACAAAGTGAGAATTTCACTCAACTGTAAGCTACCAGAACAACAAAATTAACCCGTTTATATTTGATGGAATAATGGACGACATCATCCAATGAAGGGAATCCCACCAGAGGGGACCAACTCCTACGACCCTCCATGCCAGCTTCAGCTACGACTGGAAGCGCCGTCTGATACTTCTAACTCTCATGGAACGGACTACTAACGATCGCACCAGTAACACCAGGAGGACCAACATTGCACTCAGGACGGAGCGGCCTCCAATACACAACGAGGAAGACAGTATAGAAACATCGGCAGTTTAAGCATGATTTAGATACTGCCATCGACTTGTGCAATAGGAAACGGGCGACCCATTTCAACTCGGTTAATACCGAGCCCGCGAACCTAAAATGGTACCTCCAACAAATTGCGACGTCCAACGAAGCGCTCGTGTTAACAGTGGATCTACTTAAAGATCTAGTGATTAACCTTGAGAATCAATCACGCAGGTCGAATATCTTCATTTACGAACTTAAAGAAGGCCCACATGAATCATGGGACAAGTCTGCAGCCATATCTCTCTAAAGTTTTTGGAGTTAAATTGTAAGTCTTTCTTGGAGTTAATCAGAAAGAACTCTAATTGAGTTACATGTACACTACAGTGACTTAAAAGAACCTTTCGTCGAGTTACCATTAAACCCATAAAAAGAGTTATTGACAGAAAAGCTCTACAGAGTTGCACTGACTCCAATTGGAGTTAAAAGAAGGCCGGGTATGTGACCTTGGCGACTAATATTAGGGTAGGACGCCACAGCCCCCATACACATCCAATCCTCAAGGCCTTTTTTTGAGGGGATTACTTTAGGATGTTACAAAATCATTATGTGAAATACACTGTGCTGATTTATAAAAAAAACTACTTTCAGATGACATTAATGCGGTGCTTGCCTTAGTGCACCTCATTCCCGAGGAGAGGGGTATAAAAAAAAGAAAACTGGCACAAGCTGGAGGAACTTTCTCAGGGTCTAAAACAGACCGCCTGATTGTCGTTACAAAAGTAAGTAGGCCTAAACATTATGGGACGAAACATTTATAAGTTACAGAGCAATCGTGTAATTACAATTTTTCAACGAACTTAATGAACATCTGCTCTTTCACAAGATGACCTAAGTGGTTCCTACTCTCCCCAAATTGTAACATTTTATAATAAATGGCAGAGAAGAATGTGGCTTTTCAAAAAATGAAACATAAGGTACAATGAAACGTTGTAGTGAACTGTCTTGAGTGTTACTTCGCGTCAGCCACATTTTTTGCAATATGTTTTATGCCCACCTAATTTACCTAATATTTAGTGAGGATGAAATTTTTTGGGATATATTTATTCGTGTTCGTATCCCTTAATTGAAATATTATTTACGATTGCTTCTAAAAAGGCAGATGTCCAGTACATAGCACATTACAAATGGTGTAAAAGATGACTCTTTGACGATGACCCCTGAGTGCTAAAAATTGATTACTGTCACCAATGTACTAAAATGTCGTTTTTCTAGGATGGAAGTGATGTGGAAGCAACAGCTGCTATGACGCAGCCTCGGCTACGATGCGTGGAAGGCACGCATCAGTATGAACTGGTCCTAGACCAGCATACAATTGACGTGGGCAGAAACTTCAGCCGGGCATTTAATATATTGTTTCAGTGCCATTATGTGTTCAATGTGTGTTTTGACCCTGTCATGGAAGGGTTTTATAACTTTCTGGCTACCTATTTTTTCCACATGAAAGGAATGCCCATGAAGGCAAGTCATGAGGCCTTATATTCTTCCATTGTTTCCTCTGAATAAATGGCTCATTTCATATGAAATCCTTTTTAATGTACTTACTTCAAAATTCTTTTACAGCATGCAGGCTGAGTCAGTAAAGTTTCACAGGCATTTACAATAAGGAGTCAGACGTCAGCAGTGAGTGTGAAGCAAACTGTTTTCAATCAAAAAAATTCTGAAATGTATGCGTATACTCAACGATTCGGTCATTCAGCACGAAGCAATGTGAACATCTCCGATTTGAGGGAAGCTTTGAAAAATGTGACGGTAATAGAGTTTCATGAACTCTAGTTTCAGTTATAAATTTCTGCCCCTAAAAGAGTGACATGTGCCCGTCATAGAGTTTCATAAACTCTAGTTAGAGCTGACTAATTTCTGCCTCTAAAGTGTTAAATGTGCACTATGTAGAGCTAAAGGAACTCTTAGTTAGAGGTTAAATATTAACTCTAACACTGGAGTTATTTTGGAGAACTCCAAGGCTACATTTATTTTAACTCTTCAGGAGCTTGGAACTTTTAACTCTTACAAAGATGAAGAAAAAAAAATCAATTGGAGTTCTTTTTACTCCAAAATTTTTAGAGAGTAGCTAGAGGTGTATTCGCCCGCTACCAGCTCCATCCTAACCCGAACCAGTTAAGAGATTGAACGCGGGCATCGGTTGGGCAAGATCCCAGGCAACCGACCACTCATTGTCCAACTCCTCTGTTTCCAAGACAAGGCCACAATTGTGAGCAATGCCAGGAATTTACAAAGTACCAATCTATTCTTGAGGATTTTGCCTCGCATACTAGCCAACAACGGAAGCTGCTAATCCCGTTCTTCAAGGACACCAAAGCAAGTGAGCAACCTTAGCATCTTGAAGGACCCAAAGTACGATCAGCAGGGAATTGGAGACGAAATGGAGGATAAGCTTCAGAAAATTGACCTCCCGTCCCCTAACCCAACCTTATCTACCCTCTTGACGCCCTGGAGCGATGACCCCTCATATAAACCTGGATATGCAGAAGAGCTCGCTCTCTCCCTTCCCAACTTCTGACCTGACCAGCTCTCCTTCCTGCACTAGCACCATACAAAAAACCAAGCCATTTTCCCCTCCTTCCCGCCCCTCTTTACACTCTAGCCCCTTGACCATAGGACGGGAACCCGAACCGAGATCTGAGTAACGTCACCCCACTCCAGAGTACGCCCCATCTGGCGTTACAATATTCTATGCTGATGAAAATGCAGTCACCGAAACTGTACGGAGGCTATGGCGAGACAACACGCTACCTCTCCCCTCAGAAACGACATTCCTGCTGAGATACATCAAAAAGCTCAGACCAACTTATGGATTCGATGAGTACACATTCAAAATTCTGGCACAGAAAGTGAACATTTTGACAGTGAAGCAGAAAAACATGGTAAGATCCCAATTTGGTGCACATAATATGAAAAGATATATGAAATTATAGATAACTGCTTTTCCTCTTGGAAGCAGGCCGCAGGGCAAAACAGATACTACTTTTGTCCATCTTTACCACGTAGGGTGGGATGGAAAGGGAGCGAAAGAAGGCTCCACTAACTGCAGAAAGAAGTGATCTACGAAGCTCACAGAATGCACACCACAAACAGTTGCTTTTGGCTACTTGATTACTGCGAACCCCAAGTGTTCCTCAGAGGGTGTGTCAGAAAACTCCCAACAATGCACAACTTAGCAGCAAAGGATAGTAGTCGTCGAAACTCATTTGTGTACCATCTTCCCGATGAACTAGATGAAGGTGTGGAAGTGTAAAATCTTTTTCCTGACCACCCTAGGCTTTATTAAGTATAACAATTCCTTCCTGAAGCATGTGATGGGTCTCCCAAGAAGGACCGCTTCTTATGCCACAAGAGGACAGAATGGGCAAAAAGGTTCCTCCAAACAAGGTTGACATCAAGTTAATTGAGAGCCACATGGAGTCCTACCACCCGACCATATCGCACTTCAGGAGGGAGCATGCCACAAGGCGGAGGTACCTGCCAAGTGACGTAACGATAATAAGTATGATGCTGGATAGCAACACCAAGCACCCCTCTTAATCCTGGCGTTACCGAAGCGGACAAGAGGAGATATGTCATTGCCTTTTCAAAGGTCCTCAACCGAAAACTAGTCACAAATCCGGATGAAAGTCAACGACTAGCAAGAGCAACAACCAGCAAAGATAATGGATTAATTATTGTAAGTCCACAAATAAATGAATAACTGCAGACTGATGGATGTTGTAAAGGATGTGACGGTCGCGCAGACAGACACACATTGCGAAATCGGCAAAAGATACTGAATTTTCAGTGGCAAATACTTCTCCCTTTCTTGCAGCAAGCTATAGGGATACACAAAATGAGAGAGCCTCCCTTCTTAGATCAAAATTAGCTCTATTGGCCTCAAATGTAGGTTATACTGGTAAAATATTTATAAAATTTTATATCCAGTGCCAGAAATCAGTTTCCCTAATATGCTCAAGTCTCACCTGTGAATCAGGATACACTCGTCTGACGACGTGAAACAGTGATATGATATTATTTAACATTACACTACAAGAACGAAACATGATATAATAATCGGCCAACGCGATAATGAGAGTAAAACTTCTCTCTATTTTATTAAATAAATTCACATCAAAACGATTTCGAGGTCTCGTCCAATATGCATTCTCCAAAGCGCAATATGGCAATGATTTTTAAAACTTGGGAGCCATCCGATAAGTTTTGCTTTAAATTTGGAATAAGCTCAGTTCCAGTGTGTCTAGACCATAACTATCATTTTCCATACTCAGCATGATGGCATTGTGATAATCGGATGCTGCAGCACCTGCGAAATTACTGAAGGACGACTAGTACGTGAAGGAGATTGATGCTCAATTCCGACTGGCCAGCTCGAGGAAAACCAAGGTCATGGTCTTCTCCAAAATGGGCAGGCTCCACAAGCGGAATTTTACTATCGATGCCACAACTTTGGAGTTTGGACCAAGTTGTAAGTTACATATATTTAGGGGTGCCATTCTTTAGTAATGGTAATTTTCCCGTAAAATATTTTGTAGCCAAAGCTGAAGCCACCATGGTCTAGAAGTGTTGCGGCCCTTTAGTCTCATGGTAAAAAGCTAATCTGGCTGAAGCTGGTGCAAGCACAAGCTAAAGGGATAACAATTGATTTTGGTTCTCCTGCTGACTGCGATCCTGTTAACTGCTGTGCCGAACTAACTGAGAAACTCCTAACTGACGATTTAAACAAATTACAGCTTACTACTAGATATTTGGAGCATAACGAGTCTGTTTTCAAGGGTGTGAATAATACACAATATTTGTCCTCTTATTTACCACTTCCTGTAATTAGACTGATAATCAACATCAAAAATGGCTCCAGATATTTAAGAGCGGGCCCCAACAGGATAGAGAATGATCTCGATTGTACCTTTTGTAATTATTGTACTCCTTTCGATTTATATCATGTTATTTATGTCTGTCCTTTTTTTTAGTGTTCCAAGAGCATCCTTTTTGTACTCTTTTCCACCCGCCCCAAATCTAACATACTTGCAATGGTAAACAATGTCACAGGCCCCAATTACTCCAACCGGTTAAATTTCTTGACCAATGTAGCGAAGAGTATAACGTTTGCCTGTATTAACTCTAACTCGCAGCATATGTAACTGTTGCTTTCCCCTTAAAGGCATAACAGCCAAATGGAGTAAAGAAAATATTTTTTAAAAAACACAAACAAACTTTGCCTTATACAAACAAACAAAAAGCAGCTCCTGGGTATCATCTGGGCCACAGATCTGGACCCCACCTCAATACTCCTCTCCTTTCAACTGATGACAAAGTGAAGGGGGGATTCCCCACTCAACTTGGATTTTCTGCTTGAGTGTTGCCTGATTAATTTGTGTACAGTTGTAATGTGAACACAGCAATTTTTTTCTTCTATCCTTTTGACAAATGCGCAGACCTCTGGTGTAGAAGCTGAGATGCTGGTGGATGGGGTGGAGGTACCTCCCATAAACATGCAATCCGAACCTGCTTCTGGGTAGGGTTGAAGATCTAAACACTCAGATTGTATTGTTAATGAATTTGACCTATTGCAGAGAGCAACTAATAACAGAAAGCTTGAACATAGTATCGGCGATTAGGGCATTTATAGACACATCCATGACGATCATTAGGACTGGTAAGGAGACATGGAAATCTCGTTAAATTATCATTATTTGGATTGATGAATAATTTATCAAAATAAGAATAAAGTGCATGATTTTGACAATCTAGACTTTGACTTATACGGTTCCCAAATGCCGCCCTTATCAGTCAGCTATATTCTCCTGATAGCACTAAAACAAGTCTGCTAACCAATTTTCTGGATCCTCTAGAAACTGACCGTAGGGAGCAGGTAGAAGAGGAGCTCCAGCTCAAAAATGAAGAAATACGACTCCTTAGAGAAGAACGCAATATCTTACGAGCACAACTGGAATTGCGAAACCAATGAGGCTACAGTCATGAATTGCAGCACGTGTGGAGACACGCCAGTGTAAGGCCCTTTGTGATTTGAGCATTGGTTGCACAACTGACTTTTCTGTCAACACACAAGAATCGCACCATGGGGTTACACCATTCCGACTATAGAATCATGCTAACCCAAGTACAGTGAAATCCTGATAACTCGAACCACCATGGGACCGAAAGAAAAAATTCGACTTATCTAATATGATGGGGAAATCAAAACCCGCACAAATTGAACACCTGCCATGTGTCGTGTACTGTATCTGTATAGTGTACAGTATTGTTTCTTGCTTTTATAGTGCTGAAACCAGTTTTAGGGGTTATAACAGCACTGTGCAGAAGGGAGCTTAAAACACGTGGCTTTCAGAGGGCTTTGTGCATTCCTTCACGGCTTATCAGTATTAACCAGCTGGGGTGGAAATCTCCAAGAATGAATCATACCACATGTTTGCCAAGCTTGGAAATCCCCGGTGTTGACAAAATTCGACTTATTAATAGTGAAAGTGCTGTGGAGTTCACAAAATATATTAGACTTATCGAGAATTTCGAGTTATCGGAATTTGACTGTACTACTGGAATCAGAATTGCCTAATTCTAACTCTTTGGAGACTATGGGAAACCATAGGCATAGGGGTCATGGCTGGAAAACTATTCAAAATTGCCTTCTGATAGCTAGTTTTCATTCTTAATTTCTTGTTGTTAACCTGAAATATATGCTTCTAGGCTCTAAGTCTGAATCAAGAAGACATTGAACTGGTTGTGGCGGAAGCCAACGTAATCCGTGCTAGGGCAACACAAGCCTTAAGAGAGAACCTGTACGTCAGCTTCCACGCTATCTCGGTGAGTAAATATGCCCACAGTTGCTTAGGCAACTTCTTTCCAAGGAAAATGCGACATTTCAACTTTACTTATCCTTGGTTGTTGGCTTGTTCTTGACATGGCATTAGGCCAGTCCGGAGACTCCTTGCATCCAATGCAGATACACTCAAACCACTATATCGCCAACCTACACCAGTTCCCCGCACAATTCTGCAGCGAACTTGACAGGCTCTTTCGGTTGTTTGGGGTTGACCTTACCATCTTGGTCTACAAGTACCGCAGATATCTCCTGCTGAAATGCATGGAGGCTCGCCGGGAGCTGGTTGCCCTACTCCCGTTTGAGGGGCGAATGGCTTTTGTCGACAGCATGGAGAGCGTCTGGAGACTGCCGAACGCTATTTGGCCATGCACGGAATCAACCCAAGCCCCACCGTGGGCGTGGGGGTGGCCGGAATCAAGCCTTGCCAACCCTCATACCCTCACACACGCTCGATGTCGAGTCGATGTATCCGTCCATGCCTCATACCCTTCTGAAAGTCACTGTCATGGATTTCCACCAGAGGCACCACCATTCTCGGGCTCAGACCCGCCAGTTCCCTCCGGACATTGTGGCAGAGATGCTCGACATATTTTTCTCCGCCGGATTTTTCTGGTTCGGATACCGCCTATACCAACAATTGCAAGGGGTCGAGATGGGTGGCAGCTGTAGTCCCCTACTTGCTGACATTTACGTACATGAAGTCGACCAGGACTTCCAGCACGACATAGGGGACAAGGTTCACTCCTTCATTCGGTCTCTGGCCGATGTCCTTCTCATTGCAGAACCGGCCATGGTTGACCTGTACATTTGCCCGAGTGAGGACAGTCAAAACAATTGATGGTCACCAATGAGGGGGGGCCAGTTACATGCCAATTACCTCGACTCCCACCTATTCATGGATTAGCATCCAACAAAGTCCAGCTCCCAGACCCATTGTTGTGCACTCATACTTAGGAGGATTTTCCCAACATTTAAATAGGGCATTAGACTGTGTCAGAGTTACCTGTGCAGCCCTGCCAAATCACCGTCTCAACCCTCACTAACTCTCGTGTATATGCAGGCTGGTGTGTGGTTGGTGGACTAGTCTTAATTTTAGTTGCGGTCTCGTGTTTTACAATAATAATTATTACACTGTTCGAATACCAGTTTACATTCTGGTAAGGTGCAATGCTTTCCATTCCCAAACCAGCACAAAGTCATCTGAGGTAATGGCAATAGGTTAGCGTCTCCGATACACTGCGCAGTGAGAACCGGAGTTGGACTTTCACATTTGACCACCAGGCCTCTCCTGCACCATTTGACACCATGGCTACTGCCGATCAGATTGTAGCCATTTTGAACCACAGGATCAGTAAGTTTCAGAAGGAACTAGACTCATCATTCAACAAAACCATTGGGGAGCTGGGGGGGGGGGGGNATGTTTTTCCACATTTGAGTCAATGTCAAGTGCAATTTCTCCCATACATATCATTTACAAAAACCCTACAGTCCCAAATCTCAACTCTTACTGAGAGATTTCTCTCCCTGGAGCCTTGCAGGAAAGACTATTTAGAGCAGAATAATTTCTGTAGGTGCAATCATGTAACAATGTAAAATTCTTAGTTGCAACTTCATGAATATTTTCGACCTGCTGTCATGGCGAGGGGCTTTGGTCGGCCCTGTTCCTTGATGATGTCTAATAAAACTAATGTATTATTTCCATTTCAGAGAAATCCCACCAACAAAAAATTGACGAGCAATAATTACATTTTACTCCACCCTGTGTGTGTACCCTAGTTATCAATGAAAATGTAAAGGGATTGTCGCCCAAAACATTTGTTGCCATTTTGGCTAGCAAACAATTACAAAATGCAGGTTCTAGGTCACAAACATTAGCGAATAATCTCACCAACTGCTCAGACATGCAAAAACATAATTGTTTATGAAAACCTGCCTTGAGATAACCAGATGTGATATCACGGCAGACAGAGACAATCAATCAAGCTCAATAATGTAGCCTGAGTCCTTCTTGCCTAGCACATCATCGGATTTAAGCTTTTACAAAGGTACTCGACTGGTGTGACATTTCTGTAATTTTTAGAGTTTCACAATGCCATGAACATGTAATAAATAATTTTAATTATGACAGTGGTGGGCAATAGAAAAATATGACAGACTTAGCAATCATTGTTGACCAACAATGATTGCTATGGCAATTCTTGTTATACCCGAGGTTCTAAGTTATACTGAGGCCGGTGCAACTGGCCCTGAATGGAACAATCACACTATCAGGCTAGTATAACATACAATTATGGGATACCTGGATATACCAGGCACAAAATCAAGTGAAAATAATCACAACTTTGGCCTATGAAGAGACACCCGGTATCTCCCACTCATTCCCTGCCGCACTGGTCAAGTGAAACTACCAGAGCTACTTTGAAGATTTGCACAGGTTGAAATGCTGTGAGTGTTTCTATCCGCCACCTAGTGGATCAACAGTGCATTACCCAGAATGTGTCTCCTTCTTTTGCAACAACTATAAGAAACCTCAAGTCGAGACTTGCACTCATTTCATTGACGCCTTAAACATGGAAGGTGATGTGTTAGATGTAAGTCAAATGGTCACACTTCCAAACCAACTCCCCCGACACATCACAAGGCAATGGGCCGGACAATCAAGATATAGTCAGCCCCTGATACCTGCAATTCCCCGACATAAGAAACTGTTACGCAGGCGTTGTGCAGTATGTATTAAAAAATATATGATATATAGGGGGGTGCCGCTACGGATGGGCCCTCGATTTTATATTATGACATTGTTTGCCAATATATGTCGTAACCTGTGTGATCATCGTCATTGTCTGCCACACGTCCCGTGTAATTAGAGGACTATATACCAGTATATACACAAGTACACTTACATATTACTCCTCTCTTTTACAGTCCAACTACGGTGCCATTGGTGTGGGTCACAATGGAGTCGAGGATGTTTCCTCGTACTCGTTATGGGACAAATATTTGCATCCATGAGATGACTTGTTGCATTAACTGCATTCCAATAGACCCATAGTCGAATCACATCAATGTTTCATATTTAATATGATTTAAGGAGGGGGGAACCATTGACCTGTGTGCTTCCTATTTTAAAGGCACACCTGGTGACCTTTGCCAGTCTGTCTACATGTTGTATCAACTTAGGACAAGTCGAGTTCGGACTGGTTATAACTTGAAAGTCCCATTGAAACATGGCCTATTCAAGTTCCCCCTTACCCTCCCCAGCGCTGCTCGGATTCTTGACATACAGCACCAATGTGGAATAGTGTCAAAGTATCTTCAAAATCATTTGAATTATTGTAGTAGGAGCAACTTGATAACTCGGGATCAAGGTGAGAAACATACCACACGGTACGACATGTCATCTGGAAATTTGACAAAGGCGCGCACACAATGTACCTACAATCAATGGCTGTTCTCATTGCTGGCTAGGAATTCCAAAAGCGAGATATTGCCTTCCACTCGAAGAAATATCGTCTGCAGAGCATGTCCGAAACCCATTGTTCTTCCGACACTCACCAGTATCCTATGACGTGTCCAAAGGAAGGGCAGATGCAGCATTGACAGCGCACTCACAGAGCACAAAGACAACCGACCATCCAAAACAACCTTCCCTTCCATGAACTTGTATGCAAGTTTAGATGAACCATTAGCATTTCTTCAGGACGCTGCTGAAGTTGTATAGGGTCGACGTGAACGCGTAAATTGAAACGGAACGCCTCTCTTTCATGCGCAACAACCAGACGAAACATCAAGTAGAAAATTACATTCATTTGACAGACGCCATAAATAAGGTCAGCCATGTGCAAAACGTGCAGGAAACAACCCCGGATGATGTGGCATATGCGGCGGATGTACTGAATCGTGTCAGTTGAGCAATTTTCCAAAAAAATTATCTCAAGACTTCTCTGCGATTTGGTCGTTGGACGAATAGGGAGGTGATTCAAGAAACGATGCCAGAATGTTAATATTTCATTTGCACAATGTCTTGGAATTATTGATTGCACAGAAATATCTGCTAAGAAGCCCAAGTTGGGGAGGAACCAGGTGTATACTTGTATACTCACACTACAAAGGGACATACCATAAAATTTCCTGTACCCATTGCACCTAATGGATTTATATCTTACTTATCAGACTGCTATGGAGGAAAAGTAATGGATTTTCAAATTACCATAGAGAGAGAGAGAGAGAGAGAGAGAGAGAGTGCTTGACCCTGGTGATTTAATTCTTGCAGACAAGGGATTTCCGCAAATTTTGACACGTCTGAATGAAGTTGGTTGCTCCTTGGTGATGCCTCCATTTGCATAGGCCGGGAAGCACCAATACTCTGAGGTGCACATGGAAGAGAGACATCGTATAGCCTCAGTGAGGGGCCATGTAGAAAGGGGAAATATGCAGAGTTAAGTATTTTCACATCTTGTCAAAAGTAAGTGTTGAGAATTATTATCCCCAAATAGATAAATTAATAAGATGATCTGCGCATTTGCCAATGTTACGGGACCCTTGATTCGCTGAAATGTTAAGAGTGTAATGCAATAGGCAAGCACACAAAGCAACAATTGCATATCTTCTTTGCGATCACCAGTCAGTTTTTCTCAGCAGGCTTCTGCACATCTAGTAAACATCAAGACCTGTGGAGGGAAGATATCTCGTACATCCTAACAGACAGCATCTTATAGCTCGGAGAAAACAGTGTTCCAGACTACTCTGTACTATGAATGAAAAGTAATGCCCCAACCAATCTTACATTAGCATTACTGCTGTCCTCCAGGATACCATTTGTGATGAGAGACCTGAACGGATATATACTTAACCGGCAGAAAGCCGTACAAGGATCAGAAATGAGCAAGAGTGTAAGAAACGCAAGCGGAAGAGGAGGCGATATAAAGGGCAGCCTTATGCAGCCATGAAAACTGACAAGGCGATGCCCGGGAGAAAGATATGGACGCCTTGCTCCTGTTCACGAAACTGCTCCGTTAAACTGAAGGTACATGGAACGGCTATATTCAACAGCTTTTGGGACTTGAGAAATTATGACGTACAATATTTAGATTTGTTTGGTCCCAATAATATTCACAATCAGAAGACGAGGTATTAATACAATAATAATAGGCCTATAATATACAGTATACTCAATTATGTAGTACAATCATGTGATTTTGTTTCACATTAATATGAATTATTCCAGTTACTACAAAAAGACTGCTAACCATTATTTTCATTTTCTGATTTCATTATTTTGAAGCCAATCCTGGCAGAAGCCCAACACGTCAACAATAGCCTTCAATCCAACACTGCGGACCCTTTCAAGTTTCTCCGGGACCTCACTCTATTAACCACAGTTCACACACCTGACGAGCCCCAGAGGGCGAAACCGCGGTCGTGTGTTTGAGTTTCTTAAATCTGATATCATGTGAATTAACATGTAATAAGTGACTTAAAAGTGATGCAGGCTGGTTCCATTTCAATCCAGACGGTGGGTGCCCAGTCATGGTCTTCGATTTTTTTAAAAAAAATATATGTGAAACCCACGTCCAATTGAACCCTTATGGAGCAATCAGTTTTACGAGATTAAATTTAGTTATCGAGAGATTAATATTTCTTTCAAGGGGTACCAAAATCACCTTCACGGGAAGTGCACTTTTTCCATTGCTTTCAATGAGTATATTTCGGGAACTGTTCTGAAAACCAACATGAAATTTTAAACTCGTGCTTTTGGAAGAACGCGCTGTTATGTAATGCATAAATTTACCTTATTTAATGGTACAGTCACCTGCAAAAAAATCTCCAACATTGCATATTTTGGTCAAAATTCGCATATTTCGCAATTTATTACGGCGTTATGGTAAACGTGACGGTTATGCCGATTATATTTTGTGATATACTCGGTGACCCCTTAAAGGTTATGCAATCAAACCTTTGCTAGCCCCGCGTGTCGTTGAGATAGGCGAGGTGAAAATATGGCAACAAGCGAAAACACGCATATTTCAAAAATTATTTTCTCAAAAACCCCATTTTTTATTTTTTATTTTTATTTTTTATTTTACGCGGACAGACAGGTTTTAAAACGAGGTGGTGTCAAAACCCGGTGCATATTTTTTGTAAGTGAGATACAATTTTTTTTCAGATGACAAATTTCGTCATTGTGCTACAATATAGCTCACTTCACATAAATATTTTCTCAAAGAAGCCATTTTAAATATTTAATCGTTATTTTTTGTATGACAAAGTAGCATGAGTTCTATTATAAAATTATATCGCAATGGCGTAATTTACTGGTACAGTCATCCTCAAAAAAAATCGCCAAAAGTGCTTGTTTTGTTGAAAATTCACTTAGTACGCAATTTATTATGGAGTTATTATTAAGGTTATACAAATGAAACCAATTATATGTACAACGTAGTTAAAGGGCATGTTGTAAGGACAAATAATATCATTAATATCTGCATTCAAAGAAGAGGTACACCTGGTCAAAATATGGTCATATGAGAAAACATGCCTGAAAGATACATTTTTTATTCAAAAATGCAATTTTTCATTTCTTTTCTTTTCTTTTGTGTAGATAATGACGCTCTCTGTCAAAAGATATATTACAAACCCGGGGCACATGCGTAGTAATTGAACGATATACAGTATATTTGAATGTTGCTCTGGGTTAAACCCACTTCATGACAAATGTGTAAATTGTCACAAGCTTTCTTTTTTTCACACTTTGGTGCAATCTTGGTCGAAGCAGATACTGTGATGTTATTGCATTTTTACACATGAGCATGTTTTCCTCCGAGAGCTTACTGGGATCGGTTAATGACTGGACGCGGCCACGCGGGTCATCCCTTGGGTCATACCGCCAAACCCTTCCCGAGGCTGTGGCTGTCGTAGGGCGGGGTCGGCAAATTTTGTCAAAGGAAATCACAAGGAGGTGCGAAAAGGGCTGGATTTGGGGACATTCTGGTCGAGGCAGAACAAGTCCCTTCAAACTATCTGCAATACACAAAGGCAGTTCAGTCTGAGATTGAAAGCGAAGTGGAGAAGTTCTTGTGCCGGTAATTAATACGAGGAAGTTTTGTCGGTGAACATGACATCATGTTATAGTGAAGACCGTGCTCGGTGTGTGGATTACGGGAACAAGCACGAGAAAGTTGTATACAATGACGCCAAAAACACAAAAAGGTTCCGCAAAGTTGGTTCTTTGGCATCTGAGTTGCAGCGATTGGGCTACGACAGAGCGTCGCAGGACGATGAGTTGTGCAGACACTGCTATACACACATTACACTGACATTGTTGCTGCGGCAGAACTGGAAGATGACCCGGACATTCCTGGGGCATTGCCGGGAACGTCCAAGGATACCAGCAGAGATGATGACTTCGTCCCAGAGGAAGATATAGCTGCAACACTCAACGAAAGCGTGAAAGGTCTGGACGTTGCCGTGGATATTTCGCCCCTAAAACGGCCAGAAGCTGTTAAAAAGGAGAGAAGACACGCTTACGGGAAGAGAAAACAACAGCAGTTTGCAGACGCACTGTCATCAGACACCAAGAAAAAGATAAAGGTCCTGTTTGAATTGAGCAGCGATTCGAGTGAAGAAACTTGCAAGACATGTGAAAACTGGGAAGAAAACATGCGCGTTGCCCTTTCCAACGCAAGTAGCAGTGAGAAGATTCGACTTTTAACACTTGTGCCGAAAAATCTTTCCAGGCAGAAGCTTTTGGAAATATTTCCTGGGATCACCATGCATTCCATCAACAAAAGCCGGCAGCTAGTCAACAATGCCGGAATCTGGTGTCCACCTGACCCGTACGTGGGGCATAAATTGTCAGAGGAAGAAGTGGAGGAGGCACTCAGATACTACTTGGAGGATGGACTGGATTGCACAAGGCAGAGTGCAAATGTGAAGGATGTAGTGAGCATAGTGGACGAGCGTGGCAACAAAGTCAAAAAAGCAAAACGCTATATGACCCGTTCCATTAAAGAAACGTACAACCTCTACAAGAAAGATTTTCCAGGCGGACGCATCATGGGGCATTCCAAATTTTACTCTTTGCGGCCAAAGTGGGTGAGCTGCAGTCCTCCCCATCAAGTATGCCTGTGCATATATTGTGCAAACATTGAACTCTGCTGCATTGCTGTCAAAAATGCAGCAAATGTGATGGTAACTGCAGAGGACCTATTCAGTTTATGCATGTGCCCTGTTCCAACAGATCGGTGCCGCCTGCAAGAATGCGAGGACTGCGTTGGTACTGAGGGTATTTCAACTGACAGTTTGATGCTGAGTAACTGTGATGAAGATGTCACTTACGCTGTATGGGAAGCAGGGAATTTAGTCAAAAAGGACTCGTCCGTGAAAGAACTTGTAGCAGAAGTGGGTAAGTGGACATTGAAAGCCCTCCCTCATGACTATATTCGACACATTCAGAATCGCGGAAAACTGGACCGTTCTGTTGCCAAATGAAATCCAAAGCTACCATTGGCAAAAGAAACAACTATCCATATTTACATGCGTGGCTTATTTGGGCAGCAGCGTCCAGAGTTTTGCTGTGGTTAGTGAAGACTCGAGGCATGATTCAAGTCATGCACTTCTGGCGGTCCATCGAAGATGATCTATCAGGAGATGACGGAAAACCTAGCAAAGTAACATACATTTCTGATGGTGCAGCGAGTCATTTCAAGAACCGCTACCAGCTGCATGAACTTTCCCAAGCAGCCCCTGCAGACAGGCAGTGGATCTTCACGGCAACGGGACACGGTAAAGGGCCATGCGACGGTGTTGGTGGTATTGTGAAGCACCATGCCACAGTTCATAACTTGTCTCATCCCTCAACTGATGCCATCCAAACTTCGGATGATTTTGTGCGAGTTCTAAGTGCATCACTGAAGAATGTGCGGCTCCTACATTTGCACCGCGATGAAGTGGACTCGTTCAGGTGCCAGAAAACCAAGGAGTAGAAAACTTTGCCAGCTGCTACAGGAATCCAATCCTGCCATCATTGGTTTATTGAGGACGGATCTGCAGTAATGTCACGGACATACACTACTCGTAGCAAGAGCACATAAGGGAGGTTGTAATAATTATAGAAAGTAAGTAAATGTTTCTTATCAACGCAAAATATATTATGCAGTATATAGCTGTGCAAAACTTATTATCTTTATTGTTATATGAGAAAGTTAAATCACGTTAATGCAGATGTATTAGGTAGTCCTTCAGTTATTTTCTACGGGTATTATTTGCTACTGACACTCATCAAAAGGGCAAAATTAGGATCGGCAAACGCTTTGGGAGACGATCAAATTCGACGAAAGTTAGCAACATTCAAAAATATATCGTTCAATTACTACGCATGTGCCCCGGGTTTGTAATATATCTTTTGACAGAGAGCGTCATTATCTACACAAAAGAAAAGAAAAGAAATGAAA
>KZ539318.1:4752-25721 GCA_000934665.2 Catajapyx aquilonaris
CCCCAAGTGCAGTTTCCTCCCCAAAACTTGCGTAAAAGCCTCGGTTAACCCGGTATCAGTCTTACGAACGAAATGTGCTGGCGTAGAAAGATCTTCAAGATTGGATCAAAGTGCAGACCATTGTTACCAAGAAGATAAAGTTTCCCGCTCAAAACGATGGGATTAAAAGTTTGATCGGCTCGTGTCTCTTAATAGGATAGTCTCTCTTTCTCATTGGAATTCATGACAGAAAAGACTCGGATGTGACACTCGCACTAGTTTTTTTTTACGAGCAAAGTAACACGTGCGTTACGCCAAAAAGCCTTTCCCGTTACAAAAATGGGCAAGCCCGAGGACACTAACTCTTGCTTTCCGGGGCGGTGGGTAATGTGATTGTCGACAGCATCCAAAATGGAGGTCCTGATGAGGATGTGGAAGTCGAATTCGTGGCGAACTGACACTGTTTTCAGTATGAGACCACGACCATGCAAGCCTGTTAACCATGGTTAAAGAGACACGATGATTCGAGTACATGCACGGTGGCGCCGTAATGCGGACAAGTCCTGCTGACTAGCAATTTTTGGGGCAGTTACCAGACTGACCGCTTGGAGGCGCTACTAGCCACTAATTAGTTAAAGCGGCCAGTTTTATACTTAAAGTGACAGCGTAGATCTTGAATGTTACAGTGCACATCAAAGAGGACAAGTTCGCTCTTATTAATCCGAAAACCGAAAGACCCTAAAGCAGAAACCACAAAGTCCATAAAAGTTGGGGGGGACAAAAATTTATTACAGCCTACGGCGCACTATTATTGGATATACTGGGGATTATTATTAATCCGCTCCACAAGATTTCCTATCAGCACAAAAGTCGGTATTGCAGGCGATTGACGTTACCAGATTTTTCATTACATACTAGGTGTTTCATAATTTGGATAAACTGGCAAGTGAATCAGAAATATTCTGCCCAATGCAAGTTCGTTCAACTTCGATATAGAACACAACTTTTGTGACAACCCCAGAAGAAGCCACATTTTTACATATGTCATGAAACGACCCTCCTGCTGGTTCCCATACAATTGACAACTCCATGCCTCTCAAATTTTTATATTGTCACCTCACTCTGAATCAAAAAAAATTCCGCAAGGTGATTGGAAAAGTTCCCACGTTTCGAATTTAGTGTCAACATTTCTTCCTGGAGACATGGTCGAAGATGATGGCCTGTATGTAAAACTTATCGTCCTCTAACTCGAAGCGATAGGTGTCTTCGCCTGGAGAGCTGGCCTTCGGGTCCACGTTTATAATCTTGTGATCGAATCGGTGCCGAAATTGGACTCCGGTCGAGGTGCACACGGGCTACGAAAAGAGAAAAAAGGTGATTGGAAGATAGGAATGGGGGGGGGGGGGGGGAAAGCGCAATTTATATGTATAACGCATCTTGCATCGTATACCTCACAGTTAGACTTGACGTGCCCATTTCGTCATAGATAATTGAGGGTCCGGACCATATTGCGTGTTATGGTCCTATTTTGTGTAAAATATATTTTTACTCACGAGAAAATTGGGTGATGCAGCCCAGCTGCAGACTTCTGATCGCCAATTGAAGTAGCTGAGGTCATTCTTTTTGGGCATCAACCGCTCTTTCCCAGTGAAGTAATCTCGAAACTGGTCAGTGGTCAGGCGATGCTTGTAGTCGATGTATCCAGAAACTTCCATACCCCACTTGTTCAGAGCCCGAATGAAAATGAGGGTCTGTCAATAGGAAAAAAAGTAGTTTAAGTTTGAATAGTACAAACGGTCTTGGTTCTGGTACAGACATTGATGACTAGCTTTCGGTCTGTGACAACTCACTGCTGTGGCTTGTGAGGTCATTCGTGTAATGGAGCCAACCGCAAAACGATTGCTTTCAGAATCGGCTGGGGGAATTGCTGGGGGTAGCTGGGTGGTTGCTGGGGGTCGCCGAGGGGTCGCCGAGGGGTCGCCGCGCCGTGCCGGGGAGTTGCCGTCTTGCCGGGGTTTGCCGGGTGGGAAAATCAAATCGTTTTAAGCCGTTCTAGCATGAGAACGATTTAAGATGGAAAGCAGGGCTTCTTTTGGGAGCCAGCATCAATTAGGGGACGACAGAGATGGAAGCTGGGAAAAGAGCGTCATCGATTCCGGTCAGATGCGGCCGATTCATCTGTCGGCTTCAGAATCCCCAGCATCCAACCGGCTTTCTGGCTATGCACGTATAAGGAAAACGGGGAAGGTTTGGACCATGAGGCATGAAATTTGGATGGGAAGACTTCTGGCCTGGTGCCAGTGTCCAGGTGGGATCGCCCACACATAACAGGGGTCCCTTATGCGCCACTCCATACTTCACCCTGCCTCTATGCCACTTGAGACGATTTTGAGAGATTCCATCAAAAACAAATTGATGTTAGAACCCTAAACAACTTTAAATATGCAGGAATATGCAGCATCACGTAGATTACTTTTTTTAAATCAATTAGTAGGCTACAAAATGGAGAGCAGAGCTATTCAACATTTTGTCTAATTTTGTCGCTTTGAACTACAATTTATTAACAGTACAGGCTCATAAGAACATGCGTGTCTAGTGTTTACTGTCCTGGCCGAAATTACGTAAATTCAGGTTAAAAACACTCCAAGTGTTCACTGGCATTCTGATGTACAGTACTGTACATAGCAGTGTGAAGGGCCTAGAGCTAGTGTATACTTGAATTTTTGTGGCCGAAATACGTATGAGTAATTTGTTTTGCGGCGATAGTACACTGCACCGTTTAATGTTTCTGTACATTTTGGCCTACATAGTTACAGGCGGCCCAGAAGTCCACAAGCATAAGAAGTATGCGACCCAAGTTGCGAATCGATACACATTCTTCTTGTTCGTACATTGTTTGCACTGTTGTAGAAGGGAAGGAACATTCCAGTGAAGTGACGAGAAAGGAGTAATTATACCAAGTAACTAAATAAGTATTCGTTTACAATATTTACTTCTGATAAGCAATTTCGATATGACTTGAAACACTGCTACCTAGAGGCCTGTAGATAGTCAATGCATGGTCTTTCAGAATTTCTTTTATGATGATAATAATTCTGCAAAGTTCCAATCGAGTACGATCCCCGAAGACGTACAAATATCAGAGATTAGGGTGCTGAAAACGCAATATATCGATTGATCTCAAGGGAAACATATCAGAGGCGGAAAGGGGAGCAGCTTTGTGTACTTTACTGTATAGACCCGATTGGTTTTTTTCTTCACAATACCCACAGAGTAAGCATGAATTCATGAGTTGTGTTCTTCTTGTCATCAGTCACCTGGGTCACTCCAGACTACAAGCTTCTGAGGTTCAAATTACATTTTTTGGGCAAAATGATTGTGGCCAATTCAAACAGCCTTTCCACGTCAGTAAACCACCTTGAGTTCGTCAACCCAAGTACATATCCATATCCCAGAGGTAATTGTCTGCAAATGAAACCCAACGAGCCTCGTAATTGCAACCGGTTGCAAAGTGTCGAAGCGTTTCATGCATACAGTAGAAGCAAGTGCACTCCCCTGGAGGTATGTTTAACTTTGCAAAGTCACTTTGCTCTAGTCATTGGTCTGTAATGAAAGGTCGTGTGTACCTGCTTGGGAGACGCCCTGAGGTGACCATCTGCCAAAATCAGAGACTCACATTCATCATACCGTTCCTGTTGGCCTTCTCCCTTTCGGCAAGAAGATTCAGAAAGCGGTCTGCGATGGTCAATTGATACGATGTCAACTTCAAAGCGTCCCGCATACGTTTGAACATCTCTTCTTCTTCTTTGCGGAACGAGTTGAACTGCTCTCGTGTCATGATGTCGCCGGAACATCTGAAGCCAAAGAGGAGCGTGAACAAATATGAAAATAGCGTCTAACTGGCCGCTTTAATTGAGAAATTATAGTGTTCTTTTGATATGCTTATCAACCATTATGTACTTAATAGCTTGGGATGAATCTACATAACCAAACATATCAGCAAATTGCGCTTATAATAGTGTTTAACGCAGCTCAAAGCTAAAATTTATGGAAATGTGAGCGGTTCGATGTGTATAGTCGAGTTCGATTCTATGACGGTTCGGTTTGCAGTATAAATAGTCAAGGCGTAGATATTTTTTCTCCACCATCGATTTACTTCGGGAGAGCCACGGCGTGAAATTCGAAGGGACGCTTCTGATTTCCAAACCCGACCACCCATTTCATCTACCCAGTAATCCGGTGTATGTTTTCAAAAAGTCTGGATGTGATTTTAACTGCGAATATGCTGCATCTGCAATATCATACGGCAGATTCAATAACCCTGGTGTGAACAACAAGGAAAAGTCGTATTTACAGCCGAATTTAGATGGATTATATGAAACGATATTTTGTTGTGATATGAAGGCGACTTGAACTGTAGTTGTACATATCGTAAATTCGGTCAATATGTGGCAGGTTATAATATGATGGATATAGTGTCTATGTAGTAGAATTTAAATTGAAATTCAGTGCAAAATTACAATATAAATTGCTATTGCAAATTATGCGAAAAATAAAAGTGCTGGAGGCGCTGGGTATCGATCCCAGTACCTCTCGCATGCTAAGCGAGCGCTCTACCACCTGAGCTACGCCCCCTTGCTACGTGATTTTCATGCCTGTATGGAGTACGTATAGGTGACAAAATTGTTGACATTTTAATCAGTGTGCTAAAATTATTATAGGCATTTGACACATCTGCGATCCACGTGGTGTATGGTATGGCATACTGACACCGTCACCATATTATGCAATATATTGGTTTATTGTATATAACTTGCTGGTCACGTTTTCAGATTTTCCTAGTGCATTGATATTGGCAATAATCAGGCAGTATGGCATGTTATACCATAAGTTGCACCATTAGCTCATGATATGATGATCGTTAAATTAGGTAACAAAATAATGAATTTTGAACCACTTTATGATTGGCTTTTTTTTCTGATCCTACCTTTATCGTCTGTGCCATTTGAACTCTCCTCACATGTTAACAAGTTAAACCTAAGTCGAGGCATTCATGCACGAAGACTTGAGTAGGTAATACAGCATAAACTGCAGAGGCTGATATTGGCTGATATTTTAGCTCGTAAAGCCCAGTGTTATATGTGTGCATACCTTGAATATTAATTAAAAGCAAATATAGGAGAAAGTTCTACACATTATTTTGATACACTGGAAGTTGGAGGAACTTTCAGTGTTCTGGGCCAGAATGGTGGAACTTCACTTTAATTTTTTAAAATTTGGTAAAAAATCGTATGGAGGCGCCGGGTATCGATCCCGGTACCTCTCGCATGCTAAGCGAGCGCTCTACCATGTGAGCTACGCCCCCCGATACATGACTATTGCAATATTTGTACGACCATGAAAAGTGTGCCTCTACCTGACTGGACCAGTTTCGAATCGCGACCCTGCTCCCCTTTCAACCTAATCTGCATGCTCTGGCTCTACTGAGCAAAGAGCCAGAGGCTATTGCGACGAAGGATTAAAGCACTAATGCTTCCTCATATTGCCAGAATTGCAGAGGGTGGGCACCACCGAATCGCCTTCTTATCCCACCGGAATATGAAATTTTGGCCTGAAACATACCGATGGAAGCAGACCGGAAACTTGGTTCGGGCCGGGAGAAAATTTTAGTAATTAAAAATATGCAAATAGAGTTTTTAATTCCGGATGGAGAGTTTTTCTCACCGGAAGCCCATCTCGGCGATCAATCTGGCGACATCGTCGCTCCCCAGGTAGTCGATGTCACGACGTGACACCATCGAGTCCAGATAGTCCTCATACTTACGGTAGTTGCCAATTTTTATCAGCTCCCCTGCCTTAGACTTTGAACCTTTTTGCACCATTTTTGCACTACCTAGAAGTAACAGTAGCTTTATCATTTTACAATATCACTGTCATCAACAACTTTAAAATAAGCGAAAATCAGTGGTCGCAAAGTTGGCAGGAACTACTGCTGATATAAAAATGAGCCACTGGAGGCGCTGGGTATCGATCCCAGTACCTCTCGCATGCTAAGCGAGCGCTCTACCATCTGAGCTACGCCCCCTTGATTGTAATATCTCAGCAGTAATCATATACAGAGCTTGTGGTCTGCCCATTATTTTTGCGGCTTGAGAAGTAGCCAATAAGCAACATGCGTGTAAGATTACATGTTTAAAACATTACTTACGAATTTAGGGCTGCCTAGAGGTTAATACTAAAAAAATTTAGACGACGACGAATTTTGTACGTCCGGCCGAAAAAGGAAGAGAGGTTACAATGCTGTTGCTATGAGGTGACAACAATAAACCAAGGTGCCATTTTCTTTACAGGTTGGCGTGTGCAGTAATCAGGTATGCCGAGGAAGCATGATGGCTGTGGGCACGCGAATGACCTTAGCACAACGACCCAAAGAAGAGGTCCTCAGGTTCGCCAAGGAGTTCAACGACCAATACTACGCTTCCATCAAAAGGTACGGTCCGTTTTATCAAGCGTGGGTTTGCGTCCCAATCAGTCTCTGATTGGATGGCTGAACAATAAAACCGTTATTTCAGGCGGGAAAAACGTGGACCTGGTTTTTGGCATCAGTCAAACGTTTTTTGGCTTTTGCCTTTAGGTAAAGGCATTTTAGCGGATTCTAATGCGGATTAGTAGTCGGAAGCTTCAGGGAAAGGAGATGTCTTTCACTCAGATTGATTGGGAAGCAGAGTCAATAAATCGGGACCCAAAAGAGACCCAGTGAAGTGTGTGTTTGGTCGTTAAGGCCCGCCTTGGGGTCCTACACCTCGTTTGCACTTGATTCACTTGATTGTCTCAAGGTGACGGGGACCCGACAGGTGGAATATCTGCTGCTGGGAGTTTTCATTGTTCACAATCCATTCTGTCCTCAACAAAGCAGATAGCATTGAGCCTTTTCACTGGTTCAGTGACGGAGCAGTTGGTGTACAAAGGTGTCCCTTGCTATGCCTAGAAAACAATGGACTCCTCACGATTAATTTCCCTAATTATGGACCATCATCGGGAAAGTGGCGTTATCAGACACATAGCCCGCTTTGTGAAACACTCGGCCATTTTTGGGCCAATTCTTGTAATCTGGAAACGGCAAACAAGAACGGTGTAATTTGAAGCTGATGTATACAGTTATTTGTCAAAGAAGCTTTGCAGGGGACACTGAACAAACACAGTTTAATTTGTGTCCCGAAATTTCCGGGACCTGATGAAGCAGTTCAAATGCTTCATGCGGTGACGTAACATGACCTCTCTGAAAAACGAGACGTTTTTTGTCGCTTGTGTTTTTGACTACTGCTGTCACCTTTTGAGTCACATTCCACTGCTCATATCTCTCTAAGGAGCTTATAAATTTTGGCCCAATTTGCAAGACTGGCTCAGGTGCATTGTAAATAATTTATAGGGCAGAAGATTGGAACTGGGGAGACCATGCAACAACAATGAGCTGTGCAATATAATGGAAAGACACGTTAGGACATACGTTACAGTTAGGCTTAATTATGTGGCCGTATAGACTAATAAGGGTAATGAATTTGTAGCTTTTAGACTACACCAGCCGCTAAAACCTAATTAGGCCTACTTCATGTTTTATATGTACAGAAGGTGGTGAAACACCTTACACAATTTTTACCTCCAGGTTATTAATATCAGTTGGCTGACACATTTGGACTGTTCCATGACTTTTACCAGGCTTGAACTAACACCCTCAAGAAGTCGTTAATTTGGTCCCCAGGAACCCCCGGTCCACTCGATCAGTCGGACATCGATTTAAACCCTGGGACCCCCAACGAGACGTGATGGGGCCTCTCGAGTAGGCCTCTTTAACCCAATGTCGACATGGGAATATAAACGCCTTGAGGGACGTGACCTAAGCCCATACTATTACCACGTATCCGACAAATCATGAGGGGGAAAAAATGTTTTTAAATAACTGATTTTTGGCTTTTTGAAGAGGAGATAAGAACCAGTTGTGGCGCCCTAAACGTGGTTTTACGAGCTCGTCTTTTTGTTATAGGGTGGTCATCCAAGTTTATAAAAGGGTAGCACCTCGTTCTTTCCTGGGTTATAGTCCTGCAGGTCTGCTGATGTGACTACCGATTTTTGTGGCTGCGACTGCGAGTTGGACAAAATCTGAGCCCTAATGTCCAAATTACAATCACGGCCTGGACGTGTTCTTCGGGCTTAAACAGGGTTGGCTGTCCTGGAATTTTGGGGGGATTTCATATCGAGGTCCCTTTTTGTCTCCAAATTGTGGGATGGAAGTCCTGCCTGTTAGGACAAAAGTTTTTGGATGTAATTAAAGGGAGGATTAGAAAAGAAGAAAAAAAATATAATTATATTGTCTTGCTTTTCCCTTCCTGTATTTTTTGAATCTGTGCCCTCATTTGACATGCATGAAAGAAGAATAACAAACGATGGATTCTTCTGATTGAACTTTTCCTCAGGCTGAATTCCGCTTCACATCACGCCCGATGGGAGCAAATTCAGAAAAAGGTGGAAGAAAAAGGAACGTACGATTTGACCGAAACCGAGTTGGTATACGGAGCCAAAATGGCGTGGAGAAACTCTGTCCGTTGCATCGGACGTATCCAGTGGTCCAAATTGCAGGTAAGGTTGTTTCATATCCAGCCTTTTTTTCCCCTCATAGTTTAATAACGTAGCAGTTGTGCCGCATGTACCGCACGTACCATACATTTTTTCTCCCCAAATTTTTTTGCATGAAAATGAGAAAATTATGGATAGAATATTCCTAAGCAAGTTCTGGTCATATATTGTAGGTGTTTGACGCGCGGTACGTGGCTACTACCAGCGGCATGTTCGAAGCTCTGTGCAACCACATCAAGTACGCCACAAACAAAGGCAACATCAGGTTCGTGCCTCATTTATCCTGTCGTTTACTACCCAACCCCAGTTGGCTCACATCCCCCTCGTCCTGTCAATTCACAGGTCGGCCATCACGATTTTTGCGCAAAGAACGGACGGAAAGCATGATTTTAGGGTGTGGAACCCGCAGCTCATTGGGTACGCTGGGTACAGGAATGAGGATGGTACCATCACAGGGGACCCTGCTCTTGTTGAATTTACTGAAGTGAGTACCCCGAGGCCCTCTTGGTGGGGGGTGAGGGGGATGGAATACCACCATATGGGGCAACAATGTGGACTCCTACCCCAGCCTTATGCAGACCCAATGTCGAAGCTCGATATATCGTTACACTATTCCTTTACAGGTGTGTATGAAACTAGGGTGGACACCTAAACGGACAAAATGGGACATCTTGCCCTTGGTACTGTCTGCCAACGGCCATGACCCCGAGTACTTCGACATTCCTCCTGATCTGGTGATGGAGGTGCATCTCTTTCATCCAGAGTAAGTCAGTTTGGCGGCAGGTGACACGCGACATTGCATCCCATTAGCTCTCAGGCACGTCAAACCACCTCTAAGAGCTTTTCCGCATCATCTCCGGGCCATTGGGGGGGGGGGGGGTTGAATGTTGGAGGGAAAAGACCTGAACGTGATCTAAGAACGAGCCTAAAGTAGTGAGAAATAGATGTGTTTTGACAATTCCTAAGAGCACGTAATGTAAATGTTTCTTCTTATATTTCAGGTACAAATGGTTTGAAGAGTTGGGTTACCGTTGGTATGCACTTCCGGCGGTGTCCAGCATGTTGTTCGACTGCGGAGGAGTGGAGTTTCCTGGAGTGGCCTTCAACGGTTGGTACATGTCCACCGAAATTGGCTGTCGTGATTTGTGCGACCCTCATCGATTCAACATACTGGAAGTAAGTATACTTGCTGTTTGTTCGTTTTCAAAGAGAGAGTAGAGAACTTTTGCCAGAGTTTCCAATATACCTTAATCAGCAGAACCGAGTTTCTTATACTTTTGTCCCGGTTGAAAGAAAATTGGGATTGGACCTAGCTAGTCACAGTATGTGTATTTCATACGAGCAATGTTACTGCTTCATTACTGCTTTTAAGCAATTAAAATGAGTGAAACGAGCCATTTTGGTTTAGTTATTGGGCCATTTGCTATATATTTATAAAATAACATTGCGTGGTGTGAAGTAATTTTGACACGCTGAACCATAGCGTATGCTAACAACAATAGTGGCTGGTGTGCACAAATTTGAACCCTGTCATAATCAAGTTGAATGGTTAATTACCGGCTTCAGTAGTCTCCATTTAAAATGTGGTGAAGCCCTTGCTATTATTTATCGCCCTATCGACGCCCAGCAGTGTACAATCCTATGCGGAACTAAATCCCGTGTAGAGTGTTCATATCAAAACTGTCCGCAACTTGTTGCGGTCATACGCTGCACGCCTCATTGAGCACACTGTGAAACCAATTTAATCGATGCATTTTTAGTGCCTCGGAACATTCTGTAATATTACAGTTGCCTACTGCGCAGGATGAAAAACCGTTAACGGTTTTTCATCCTGCGCAGTAGGCAACTTTGTAGTCTCGCTTGATGTGCAGTGTGGCCTGCATAACAGGGACATACAGCTATTTTATTCTTGCTTACCAGACAGTGGGGGCAAATATGGGCCTGGACATCCGCAATCCGACCAGTCTGTGGAAGGACAAAGCCCTGGTCGAAGTGAACATCGCTGTCCTGGTCAGCTTCCAGCATATGAACGTGACAATCGTGGATCACCACACGGCGTCAGATTCATTCATGAAGTTCTTCGACAACGAAATGAAGCTAAGAGGCGGGTGTCCTGCCGACTGGGTATGGATCGTGCCTCCAATGTCCGGCTCCATCACCCCAGTCTTCCACCAAGAGATGGCCATGTACAATATGAAACCGTCGTACGATTACCAGGATGCAGCATGGAAGACGCACCAGTGGAAGAAAGGTCGCGATCAGGCCGTTCGAGGAGCTAAAAAACCCAGCCGAAAGTTTCATTTCAAGGAGATTGCTCGAGCGGTCAAGTTCACCTCGAAGCTGTTTGGAAAAGCGTTGTCCAAGAGGATCAAAGTGACCATCCTGTACGGTACGGAGACTGGAAAGTCAGAGGCTTGTGCGCAGAAGCTGGGTGATATATTCGGACATGCCTTCAACGCGCAAGTGTACAGCATGGAGGAGTACGACATCATCAACATTGAGCACGAGGCATTTGTGCTTGTTGTGACCTCAACCTTCGGGAACGGTGATCCCCCGGAAAATGGAGTTGTGAGTGTCTTATTATGCTGGTCATCTTGATGTAACCATCTGACATGACCATTCTTTGCAGGTTTTCGCACAGAATCTGTATGCAATGAAGATGGGCGAAAACCACATATGTGGAGATGACGCAATAAGGTAAGTCTCTTCCTAATCACACCTCTGCTTCGTCTGAACCGCCACTTAACAAACTCACTCTTCCAATGTTGCCACTAACTTCTTGTGACTAACGTACAGTAGTTTTCGGCCTTTCTGGCCCCCTCCCCACTTGTGCACTATTAGTAGAGTAGACTAACACTAAAGAAACTGAGAGCAAAGGGCGGTTGATCGCAAAAGCAACCACACAACTAACTCCACCAGCATGGCCAGTTCGCGCTCCTTCATCAAGATGAACAGCCAGAGCGCCGAGTCCCAAACGGAACAGTGCTGCAACAAGCTGGAACGCACCGAGTCCATCCGAGGATCCGTGTCCGACGTCATGTCCGAGAACAACTTCGGATCCCTGAGCAACGTCAGGTATGGACACCCGCCAATATAACACTGTCCGTTTATTGTCTAGGTTAGCTGCTTATTGTTGTGGAGGTGCTGGACATTGATGCCGTACTGGTCGCACCACGAGCCAATGGCGGCAAAATAGCGAATTCGCTCTTTTGCCACCAGTACGACACCGTCCAGTAAGGGCGTTACACTTTTCAAAGAGCAGATTCTACAGGCCTATTCATCACCATCTATGCCCGTCAGCACCGTAAATCCGATTGGAAACAATTGCATCCAGCCAAATATCCGGAACCGCCTGATTTATCCGGAGTTCTCAGCAAGATTTACTGGGGGCCTAAATTCGCGGCCTCTCAAAACCGAAAATTTTGTTGTTATGTCCGGATGAGGGCTGGTTATTGAGGTCCACTGATTTAGAAGAGCGCTAATGAAGCTGGGGGCTCCATGTGTTAAAGCCCGAGAGGCCTGCCCTCTAGGGGGAGGCTGCGGAATAAAACATGTCCTCTCTCTCTCACACACATGTATTTTGCGGCGGAAAATAATTCAGAGTCCCAAGAGTCCCTCAGAGTTTTAGTTACCGGTATGACAAAATTCAATTAGTGAGTTATGGCCGGACGGTCTTTCCCAATATGAAATAATTTGACGGGCATAATAATTCCTAATCGGCACATTAACGCCTGCGGTTCATAAGCGTCAGAAATAATGTTTCCGGTGTTAACATTTTATGAGTCGTTACTGGTTTCGAATCGAATTAATCACTTGCATATCACTAAAGGTCAACGATGATGTGGAATTGATCGGAACTGTCCATACTATGAGAAAATCGCTGATTATCATGTATTAATCGGAGATTTAGTGTTCAACCTGGCTCAAAGATGCGAATTTTAAAAATCAATGGCGACTGCTCTGATTAGCATTTTTTGCTGGAGTGACACGCTCGACAGGCTATCAGGGGGTAATGCAATCAAGTGCTAGCTGCTGTCGTAAAGACGAAACGTGACGAAAGAATAATTCCATTTGTGCCCTCTTGAAAGTAATGCGGCACGTGATGCAACGATCCAGTGGCTGACAACCTGCTTACTCTCACCATGCCAGATTCGCGGTGTTTGCCCTTGGCTCCAGCGCATACCCCAATTTCTGCGCGTTTGGAAAATATGTGGACAATCTACTGTATGAGCTGGGTGGAGAAAGAATTCTTCGTCTGACATGTGGGGATGAACTGGCTGGACAACAACAGGCGTTCAAGGCATGGGCCATGGAAGTCTTCTATGTAAGTTGGTTGTTCAGTCCTGGACATTAATTCCGTCATACTGCTAGCGACAATTTCCGAAGCGTCAAAAAATGTCGCAAGCAGTATGACGTGATTAATGTCCAACACTGTTCAGCTGAAGACAATGTACACTCATTGACACCCTGATTGTAGGTTGCATGCGACGTGTTCTGCTTGGACTTTGACCACTCTGCAGCGGATGTGACAGAGGCTTTGAAGGTAGAGCCGCTGTCTCCGTCCAGCGTTCGGTTCATGGAATGCTCTCCGACAACGACAGAGACGCTGGTGGCTGGTCTGAACAAGATGCACAACAAGAACGTGCGTAGTTGTCGCGTGGCTAGTCGGAGGAACCTGCATGGTAGCGATGCAAGCAGAGCCACGCTGCAGATCATACTGGAGCAAGAGAGTGGGGAACTGCAGTACATGCCTGGTGACCATGTGGGGGTGTTTGCGGCCAACAGGTCAGAGATAGTGGACATCATCTTGTTGCGTCTGTCCAAGTCCCCGCCTTGGAACTGTCCCGTGGAGCTGCAGGTGCAGAAGGAGAAGAGCAGCCTGAAGGGAGGGACGGTCAAGATGTGGGAACCACACGACAAGCTTCCCACTTGCTCGGTGATGACTCTTCTGGAGCACTTCTTGGACGTGACCACCCCTCCGGCACCCAACTTCCTCCTGTTCCTAGCCAGCGCTGCGGAAGATCCAAAGGAGAAGGAGAGACTGGAGCAACTGGCTAGAGACCCGGAACAGTACGAAGACTGGAAGCAGCACAAGTACCCGCATCTGGGGGAGGTGCTGCAGGAGTTCAAGTCGGTGAGACCCGACGCCGCTGCCCTGGTGGCCCAACTGCCCCCGCTGCAGCCCCGGTTCTACTCAATATCGTCATCGCCCATTGCCTACCCGGGTCAGATACACCTGACCGTGGCGGTGGTCATGTACAAGACGGAGGGTGGGGAAGGACCTCTGCACTACGGATTGTGCTCTAATTACTTGAAGGAGATTCAGGTGGGGAAGATGCTCCCTTGTTTCGTCCGCAACGCACCGGCCTTTCATCTGCCCACGGACGTGACGAAGCCCATCATAATGGTGGGTCCTGGCACAGGAATTGCTCCATTTAGAAGCTTCTGGCAACATAGGGATTGGATTATGCGCAGGAGGGACAAGCACGGAATAGGGAAGATGACCCTGTTCTTTGGGTGCCGCCAAGAGGCGTTGTATCTCTACCAGGAGGAGACGGCGGACATGATACGGGCTGGGGTGCTGGACAGTGTGCATCTAGCTCTGTCTAGGGAGCCAACAATTCCCAAGGTACATTTGACATTATGCCAAATTGAAACTTGTTGTACACTTCATCTCTTTTGCAGACGTACGTTCAGGACAAGATGAGGGAAGTTTCAGGGACCGTATATCGCCAGGTAGTGGATGAAGGTGGCCATTTTTATGTCTGTGGGGACTGCACGATGGCAGAGTGTGTTTACCAAACACTGAAGCAAATTGTCCAGAGCATAGGAGGAATGACTGATGCTGAGACCGAGAACTACATGCTCTCACTTCGGGTAAGTGTCTTTTTCTATCCGTGATCGTTGATTAGATATATTAATCATTGTCAATGTGACAGGATGAAAACCGATACCACGAGGACATATTCGGCATCACTCTGAGGACGGCAGAGGTGACCAACCGGTCCAGGAAAACCGCCAGAAGTCGTCTGGGGAGTAACACTACCAGCTAGGACTACTGGGGCCAGATCATTGCTGACCCTGCCAAGAGTCGGGGTTTTCCTGTCTGCTAAATCCGACGTGCTTGTTTACCTATGATTTTAAATTCTACCCTACTCTCCAATTGGATTAATCGCTGTTGCTTATCTTGTCTCGTATGAAAACCTCGCGTCTCCATCCATTTCAATGAACACATTCCACGTATTTTTATTAAAGTAGCTGTTGTTGTTAAAGAAAAAGAATATAAATCTTCCTCTCCAGGTGAGAGAGAGGTTGTGAAAAAAGCTGATGATTTGAAAGTTGTATCAAACGGTGCAATTATTAATTTATTTAGCATTCAGTATTTTGCATCTGGTGTTTGAAACAACTAACTGGCTGATTATCCTAATAGGTGTAAAAATATTAGTGTGACTTTTTTGTGATTGCCTCGAATGCAGGTCGTATTATTCTTCCAAGCATAAAGTACAAGCACTTCTACGCTTGTTTCATCTATTCCTGTACTATATACAGTTTATCCTTGCCAACTATTTAGTACCGATCTCTGTAAAAAAAAAATTTAAGCGCCACAAAGACTGTCCTCTTCGAAATGCAAAAAACAACGAATGCCGACTTATGCAGTAGTGGATATGTGCTACTCTCTTGTAAATTCTTGCCAAAATTTTCCCTTTCTCCAAAAGCTCACCTTTCCTTCTGCATGTCAGCTCCAATCCATTTTCAAAAGAATTTCAAATCTTGAATCATCAGACATGTTTGCTTCTCCACGTGTTGTGAGGATGTAGTTATATTGATTATTATCTTTGATTCATTTTTTTATTAATGCAAAAGCGGTTAATTTCCAGCAACCTTCCCTCATCATTTACGAAACAAATGTATCGATTCTTTGACTAGTCAAAGGAATAAATTATACAAAACCAAAACTGGAAAAAAAACGCAACGATAAACAATAATTGATTGCATTCATCAGCAACCTAAACAGTCTTTAAATTACTAACATCTCCCATACAGATATAACTTAATGTTGACTCAAGTCTTGGCACATTCAAACTCTTGGTGGGGACAACAATCACAGTGATGTGACGCATCGGCAGTGTGTCTCAGGACAAAAGGACGCTCCCAGGTTGTTGCAGTTGAGCCAGCACCACTTGGAGATACCAGGCAAGCGCCTCCACCTGCCAACACCTTCGTAACCAATGCACTGCTGCTGCCTGTTCCCTGCTGGCGCTCTTTCTGGTGCAGTCGTTGGCGCTCTTGTGGTTGGTGCCCACGTGCGAGATGTTGGCACCCATGTGCGAGATGTCACCCATGTGTGGGCAGGTGTTGTCCAGGTGCGTGCTGGGGGTGTCGGCGCCCGAGTACGTGGAGGAGGAGTAGCATAGGACAGCGTTCTCCGTGGTACCGGAGTCGTGGTCGTAGTGGTAGTAGGCTTGGTAGTAGTGGTAGTTGTTGTGGTGGTGGATAGCATCCGATTGTAAAAAGTGGCAGTGACCATCTTGGTGGGTGAGTTTCGGTTGTAGAAGCTGGATGTGGATATCCTGACTGGTGGACTGTGATGGTGGTAGTAGCTGGATGCTGCCATGTTCGTCGCCGGGTTCTGGTAGAATGCAGATGTGTTTCTGAAGTTGTGGTAATAAGTAGAGGTAACCATCTTGACAGGCGGTTTCGTCTGGGATTGGAATCTGTTGTAGTATGACGTCGATGTTGCCATCTTGACTGGCGGCTTGGTCTGCGTTTGGTAACTGTGGTAGTGAGGCGCTGATGTTGTCACTGTTGGCTTTGTCTTCGTTAGGTAGCTGTGATAGTACGGCACAGACGTCGGTACTGTCGGCTTTGTCTGCGACTGGAAGTGATGGTAGTGAGAAGTAACCACCTTTGGTAAGCTATAATACTTCTTGCTTGGCTGGCTATAATAGCTAGCGGTAGTCGTCTGAACCGGATTCTTGTGGAAGTGATAGCCAGTAGGCTTGGTCTGCCCCTGATAGTAGCTATCTGTAGTCATATGGGACTGCTTCTTGTATACTGAGTAACTAGGAGTGGTCGACTGGGTCACCTTATACACCACATTGGATTCACTGCAAGATTTAACACCAATTAGTTTTGGTCAGAGATCAAATTAGGTCAGTTGACTCACGGAGTCTCTGTGGTCGAATCACGTTGGATACTGATATCAGAGCAAGCGCGAAACGTCTCCTGTTTCCCGCAGCCCAAAGCGCCGGTACCATTACCGCAATACCCCCAGGAGTTTCCAGCCACATACTCCCACTAGAAAAGAAACCACAGGTAAGTCAACCATCCAATACCAAAATGCTAAAACTTACTTGAAATATGCATTGTGTACACTGCACATCCGGCAACTTCAGCTCAATATTGAACCGACCTCTCCCGCTCTTCTTCGGTACGCTGTACTTAGTACCGGTTCCATCAGCCAATTGTATCTGATAGTTCTCAAAACACTCTTGAACCGGATCCTGATTCAGATTGTTGTTAGGACACAACCGGAACCGGAAGTAACCTTTGTGGTTAGCAGTGATTTCTACCGAAGCGGTGATCACCTGTGAAAATGTCAAACTGTTAAATTTCTAAGGGGGGGGAAAAAAAGTATCGTAAAAGATTAACGTAATACACGCCCGACTTGTTATCTCACAAGAGCTGGATAAAAGGCCGCGGTTTTACGGTCACGTGTCTAGTCCTTTAAAGTTGACCCACGGAAGTGTCCGTGTGTGTACCCAAGCAAGTCAGAAGACCCCAGAGGATTTGCCAAGCGACAAAATACAGTACTGGGAGTGACAGTTTTGTGAGTCGTGCCCCTCCTTTAATTCAATGTTCAAAGCCCTACTTAGCAGCGTGAATTAGACACCGTCTAGGCCGATGCTAATGTGTTAAAATTATGGGCCACACACACAAAAAAGTTGGATGGCAATTAGTGTTCTGTTACAAAAGAAAGGTTCCTATCTCTGAATCCTACTTGATTTTATGCCCAATTATGATTACAGCTAAACAAACGGTTTTCATTTACGTAGCGGAGGTACTGCCCTAATATTTTTATTGACTAACTTTTAGGGATATACGGTACTTTGTAGCGATTAAAATGTTTGGATTGTAGCGGTCATGTCCACTGGAGCATATCTTTACTACTTGCAAACAGGTTTATTGCATTTACATTTTTAACTACGAGTCAGTGATTGAAATGTCAAATGTTATTAAAAATCAATTTGAAGCAGTTATAAATATTTGGTGCTAATTAGGGGTCACAAATTGCTGTACTACACATATTTACTTGGTTCATGTATTGAACAATTAGAAACGGAACGGATCTCATTACGTTCAGGTGTTTTGATAACGTTGATACGGCAATGGAGCATGTAAGTCACAGCTATTATTTCGTCATAAAGAGTGCAACTCACGCTTCCTGCAGTGTAAGTCCTGGTGATGATACCGTTGGCATACCGTCCTCCTGGGGCTTCGTGGGCACGTGGTCTGGCGTTCCAGGCGTCCCCACAGATGCCGCACTTGCCTCCATTGGTACCCCACTGGCGCTGCTCAACGGGAAACATTTGAAGAAGAAAAAATATGACTCTCGTTACTAACACATGTTTCTTTCATGCATCGTGATTTGTCATATTATCAAAGCCTAATGCTCGCCCCAGGTCGTGTCTGTAAAGAACTAATTGGTTTCTTTTAAGTGCATAACGGTCTGATGGTCATATTCGGCCGATTGGTTTTCGGCGTGTTGTATTTGGTTACGAGATGTGATTCCATGACCGAAATAAAGGGTGGGTCCTGAGCTCGAGGAAGCAGAAATTCGCATAATTATTATGTCACAAGAAGGAGGAGACATTTTTGTCGCAGAAGAGCCACCAAGCAGAAAGTCTTCCATTCATCACCTTAGTGTAAAAACAAACTAAAATATTAGATTCGCTAACAATCGAAGCAACAATGTAGTTATTGGCCATTGTTGTCCATTGTAAGAATTACTTGAGATATTTTTTTTGCAGTTACATTCCACGCTCTGCATGAGATGCACCACTTTAGTGCTATTTTATGGCCAAAGTTCACGCAATAGGCGTCAGGCAGAACGTTTCGATCGTCAGGATATCACACTTGCGATCAGAGGAACGGGTACACTTCCGGAGTATCCCCAGTGTGGTAACGCAACTCCATATCAGCTAGATTTTGGGCATGGTAACCCCTGTAGCCAACTTTCCGGAACGGTGCATGTCTCATGGGTTCGGCCACAAAAAAAAGTGTGAGGGGAGAGGGGCCATCTAATTTCCTGATATGTCACGCACCGTCACGAATATTGTCACACACCATCACGAGACTCACCGAAAATCCTCCACAGTTTCCCTCGTTGTCTGTGTAGTCCGGCGGATTTCGGAATCCCAATCGCCACATGGTGGACCGTGACGGAGGCTCCCATAGACGACCATGGCCACACACAACGACCTGGAACCAACGGGACACACTCATTGTCGGTCGGACATCGGTGATAACAGATCGGCGAACCTAGCTATAATCAACTGGAACACTTTTTACCTTTAAACCTACCCGAACCTGTTCGCACACTGTAATTATCCAAATCAAATAATGAGACCCTAAACTTTTTATGTGGTAACGCACCTGCAGGGTATGATATGATCGGTATTAATCTACATCAAAAACGAATTTGTCATTACGTACATTTGATTTGTGTTGCCAATAGTCATTTTTTAATATTTTAAAAATTTTGATTGAAGTTCATACAGCATTGCAACGACATTCGTACGTGAACTAACGGATCCGTTTCAGACCATTACTGTTCCCGCCAAAAAAATTGGCGCGATTTCCGCTTCCGGTACCGGAACATCCATTTTGACCGACATCTTTAAGCACAGTCATCCCTTACATAACAGAAGTCGATGACCACCACCACCTGTTGTTCCTCTCGTATTATTCTTAAGAGCTTCGGATGAAGACAAGACCACGTCGTCTTCGTGGTGTAACGGTCAGGAAAAGGCCTCCAGGGGAGAAGGGAATAGGATAACAGACACACTTATACATATCTCGAAATAATGGCCATGCTCCTGGGTGTTTCTGTGATGCTGTTTGGGTGGACCAAGCGCACCTGTTGCCGAGGTCATGGAGCATGAGGACAATTTCGTGTTAATCCACTTAAAAGACGGAAGAGCATTAGTCGGAGAGCACCGTTTGGATCATTATTTATGATTACCTCACGATTACGTCGTGACTTAAGATGGTCACCAAAAATTTTTGTCGGAAGTGTTAGAGGCACGAAACCATTTGCAGCGAGACGTCTTGCAATGCTAATTACGACACTGACCTTAACCTGGTTTTTTAAGTGCTCAAGAAGCGTGAAAGAAGGCAGGGTTATGAGCTCATTTGCATGATTGACGACGTATCATGCAGGAATGGCCTGCCAATAGCATTCTCGTCAACCTAATTGGATTAGCATTTATTGAAGCATCAACCAGTCTTACGTGGAAAATAAAGCAAGTACGTGTGGTCAGGGACGAACTTGAGATGTGTCCATACAGGATGCTGATAATGATAGGGCTTTCTGGACCAAGATAACGCACATGCACAATTAACATGACTCACTTCCAGTACGAGCTATATTTGTGCACAACGCGCAATTAATTTTTACGAAAAAAAATGGTTCACATGGTGAATCATCAGGTCCATTTAATATCAGCATCACGCTAATCACACTGTCCATTGTTTCAAGAAATGTGAAATTATTAATTTTATGCCAGATTGTCGCCTAAAATTACTATTGTACGTACATAATCGAATTTTTCTCTGATTTTATTTGATTTCAAAATACTTGTGAATATCTACATGTCGAAGACAATAATAATAATATGCGCAAAGGGGCGAAGCCCAACATGATGGGGGGTGCGAAGCCCCACCGCCGAACATAGCGATTAATAATAATAATATCAATTGTGTCAGGATAGATATTCCCAACAGCTTCCATAATTGAATATCCACAAAATATCAAAAAAGTCTTACCATCTGGATACAGATACAAAGCAAGAGGAGCAGCAGCGGTGAGGCCATGGTCTTCGCCTGGAACAAAGTGCCGGGTCGCTGGATGTTCATCAGGCAGCAGCAGCAGCCAGATAGACCCTAGCTAGAGTGGTAGTCCCGTTCAAGACGAGCGCCAGAGAAGCACTGACCATTCCTCCGCCATGGAGCAGCCCTTCATACTCAAGCACTGGCGGCACAAGAGCGGTCACGTGAGCAGGCCACTGACCCACCACCCCTCTCGCTACGCCACCCAGGGTCAAGGTGATGGTTAGTGCTGGGGGGGGGGGGGGGGG
>JYFJ02005266.1:0-26067 GCA_000934665.2 Catajapyx aquilonaris
AGTACAAGGCCCTGCCACACTTCTCCTGTGGCGCGGGGGAGCGCCCGTCTGTGATTGGCCGGATAGAAGAGCCATGTTCCTCTGGCCAGACGATTGTGAATTGCCGGGCAAAGATGGTCAAGTTTCACCCACTTGCCGCCAGATGCCCTCACTCTTCAGTCTGCCGCTCTCACCACGCAAGATCTCTGGTATGTGACTCCACATTTGGCAACCTTGCTAGAGAGAATGTTCTCCAGTTGCATTTCCTGTTCCTCACCTCGTCGCCGGTCTGCCCCGTATTCTGCCCCGTGCTCGGCCCCGGGTCTGCCCAGTGTCTGACGGAAAGGAGGTGGGTTCTGTTCGGGTCAGTACCAGGGTCTCTCCCCCCAACTCAAAGTCACAGTGCACACTCGATTATTCCAGCACATTCCAGAACACGCCCTAAGCTTAGTGAGGGTTGCTGGTCTCCAGTCGTGTAGTGCTGGACCATGGCTCGGTGGGATGGGCAGCCGGCGGTGGGGATCCTTACTGAGGAGGAGCTGCAGCGGAGGGACGCAGAGGCCAGTTCCCAGCTGCAGGTGCTTGGAAACAGGCTTCGCTGGCGGGAGGACAGACGCCAGCCGCACATAGAGCTCGCCATCAAGAAGGAGGTCCTTCGATACCAACAAAGTGCTAGGGGGCTCAACCGTGAAAGAAACTACATCCTGGGGAGGATGAGAAATCTGTCCCGCATGTCCGAGGTGGAGAGGAAAGTTATGTTCACGGCTGATGTGGGCATTTTGAAGGAATTGACCCGCATGTTTAAAGAGGGTGCCTCCTTCCTGGAGAGGGTGGAGGCCTGGGACGCACTGATTGAGCAGGAGGGCAGCACGTACGGGCAAGAGAAGCGTCGCCTGTGCGTGGCCCTTCTGGACACCCATGGCAACATAAGGGACCTCACATCACTACCAACTGACAATCAGCAGGTGGCACAGGGAAATGAGGATGGGCAAGCTGGACCTTCTCGCAAGGAGGATGAGGGACAAGCCAATGGGGATGTAAGTCGTTCATGCAGTTAACCATTTCAGGAACATTTTTACCAAGTGACCAAGGGATTTGATCCGAAGCCTGGTTCTTCCCCCTTCATCTTTGGCCCCTAAAGCATTTACCCCAAGACACATTTTCCTTTACCACCAATTCCCACTCGGCCAATTTCATTTACCACCAGATGTCCTGGCAGGCAAAATCTTTGGAACATGGTTTGGCTGGGGGCCAGAGAATCCCACTCAAGGGGTTATTCACGTACATTTTTTGCATACGCGGACTACCCAGACTTCCCTCGAACTACCTACCCTTAGTGAATAACCCCTTGATCCCACTAGTAGGGGTGTGCCATGTGGGGCTGCGGCTGGCTGGGATCAACCATGGCAACAGCCAAACGCCCTGATAGCCAATTGTTCTCTGATGCTTCAAAACCATTCTGCAAAAGCAGTTATTTTCTGGGGTGCCAACTTTGTATACTTGCTGCAAAAATTGGGGACAGCATACGCCATAGAGAATATAGAAGTGGGTGAATTACTTTAATTTCCTTGGCACAAGAATAAACTTTTGGATGTTTACTATTCGTGAGACCCATGGCCTGTAGAGGCGCTGAAGTAGAATCCAAGATGTCCGGCGGGTGGGGTACTCGAGCAGGTAGGGCATGAGCTTGGCACGAGGCAGGGACAGCAGTAGACAAGGCTGAGCACATGCAATGTGGACAGGCAGGGAGGAGGGGTACACATGGCCAGAGTGGGCCGGTGGGGCAGACCCCGGGCCGAGACAGATGAGGTAGCCGGTGTACCTATGCAAGTAGCTGCGAGAGCGGCGCGACATGATACGGGGCCCAGCCAGTGTGGCTGTAGGGGAGTGGACCCAGACGTGCAGGGTGACATTTGGGAATTAATTGCGGCCAAACTAGAGGTAGGAGGAGGGTGACAATGCCCCTGCCGTCGAGAGGAGATTTCGATTGTTCAGGCGACATCCACAAATAAAGCAAATACCCACGGGTTATTTTATGAGGGAATTAAATAGGGAATATCTCGGCCAAAACCGCTGGACAAGAGAGGGCTGGTTGACTAACCGTCTGGGTCCAGAATGCAGAGTGACCTTTGGGAATTAATTACAGCCAAACTAGGATTCAGAAAAGGGTGACAGTGTTCCCATCATTGAGAGGAGATTTCGAATGTCCCGATGTTGTCCATAAGTAAAATAAATTCCTACGAGTAATTTTACGAGGGAATTTAATAGTGAATTTCTCCGCAAAAAGTGGGGCTTTGTCTCGGGACGACACGACGACTGCTACTTATGGACTTCAAGACTTCCACAAGGAGCAATCCTGCTCATAAAGAATGGTATGACTATGGACGAAATGTTCATCCACAATGCCCAGCAGTTTTTCCTACCTTATTTCGATGCGACCTTAAGGAAAACCTTTTCTGGTCCTTGGGTGACTCGGATGACCCATCCCGAATTTAAAATAAAAAATTTTATGACCAAAATGTTCAACCAGGTATAGTGCTTAAAACTAAACAGCAATCTGACGTCATCAGGGTTTCCATGGAAATACCCTCGCAGAACAATGTAAGTAAACAGTGTCAACAAAAAGCGTCAATGGAAGAAACGATGACTTCAGATCGTCGATTGGTTTTCTGCACTATACAATGCTCACGTAGATTTAATGTGAATTATCTCCCTAAAATTTTGCTACTTTGCCTTGATTCCCCTTTCCCGGACTTCCTTGCAACATGCTGGTGACCCAGGGCAGGGGTTGGAACAGGATAAACATTTCGTCCATATTGAGTCGTACCATTCTTTATGAGCGGTAGGCTACTGATACAATCATAAGAACATCGAGTTTCATCCCACCATGAAAGATAATTTGTTACTTGTCAGTTGTCACCACTTGACTCCCTTTTCCATTCCCGTGCATGGCAGGACTCTGACAGTCAACCCCTTGTGTCTGCCATTACTCCGTTCCGTGGCCGTCGCCAGGTGTCACCCACTTCTGCGGGTGTTCTACGGTTGCCAATTTGTCACACAAACGATTTCTTGAGCCTCGATAGTGGCCAAAATAAGGTTTAAATTTGAAAGCTAACTTAATTTTTCCCAGTTTATTTGTCGTGCAATGAGTATGTTGCTAAATCAGCCGCTGCCGCAGCGACCGCAGTAGTTGAGCGCATTGTTGTTGATTTAATTAACACGGGTTGCTAGGCGAAGCGACTTTCGCGTAGGGCGCCTTGTTCCATTTTGCCAGGCGAATGGCAGCCATCTTGGAATAGCGGAACTAGGCAGCGAAAACGTCAAACTCAGGGAAGATCGACCAATCAGCGAGCTCAGCAGTGCTGACAGCGGCTGCAGCAGCCACTGAGTTTAGCAACGTTCTCAATGTTAGGTTAATTATGAGATACAAAGTTCATTGTACAGTGCTGGACATTAATTCCGTCTTACTGCTAGCAACATTTCCCGATGCGGCACAGGTGCACATCTAAGTGATGGAGTGCGAGTGAAGCAGTGTTTACACGTGAGCATTTTGATGAGCGAAGTCTTCGCTGAGCAATAACATTGCTGAGTAACCCGAGTAACCAATATTGCGTGAGGTGAAAGCAGGGCCTATTACTTAGGTCGCGCAACTCCCTCCCCCTATGCGTGAGCTTAGTTGCGCACCGTCTTGGTGCTGCCGTCCTCCACAGAGCACAACTTTGACGTCACGTTTGGGTGGCTGGCTCTGCGACTTTCCCTACTGACCCAGCTGCATGGTTCAGGTTGGTCCAGAAAAGCGTCCGCCAGAACGTGACCTGAACGTGACGTGTAAGTTGTTCTCTGTGGAGCGACGCCAGTGCCAAATAGAACATTCTACCATGGGGGGGAGTGCAACTAAGCTCATGCCCTTCCCCGTATGGCTAGATAGGGAGTTGCGGGAGGCTGGGTGAAAGTAACAATCTATTTTTGCCTCAACAATATTGGTTACATGGATTACTCAGAGATGTTATCACTCTGTGAAGACTGTGCTCGTCAAATTGCTCACATGTAGAAGCGGCTTAAGAAATGGTATGCCTTGGGTGATATCACCGGCTGGAGACACGCCTTTTTCTTCATTGCTCCCAGCCGGCGACGTCACCCAAGGCCAATATTTTGATGCAGCATTTTTCCAGTTTCGCCGGCAACTTGCAATTGCTGTATGTTGCTCATAGAGTATATGAAGCACATTATAATCCCCACAAGCTACTTGAAACGTGTCATCATGCATTGTTGCAGTGGTCTACATCATTGCGAATGGGGAAGAGGGGTGCATTGGCCAAGTCCCACGTTGACGACGATTAAGATGCAGGGGAAGTAGATGAGTTTTGCTGCATTGTTTATCCCAGCAACCAGGTGGAAGTGATCCATTGCAATAATAAACGATGAGGGTTATTTTAACCTGTAGTGATTGTTGATGGGTGTTTATAATTCGTTGCTGGGGTAAACAAAGAGTGACGTATCCTACCACCCCAGTGAACTGTACCACCCTCATCTGACTACAGCAGTGCACAATGGCCTAGTCAGTGGAAACTGCATGTCAACAGTGTGCCGCATTTGTTGCCCATGCCGAGACCTTTATTCTTGCGTGGCACTGGCATCGTCATTCTGACATGTTCCCTTGGTCCAAGTCTTGTGATGAACCTGCTGAAAAACGTGCCCCAATTCCGCAAAAATGTGAAATAGATATATGCAAATAAAGGCGACATGTGATCAAGCGATCCGGAATATATTCTCTGGAAAAGGCCTCCCAAGGCCACATGAGCTTCCTAGAATTTTATTACAGCACGTGGGTTGAATTAAAGAGTGGGCAGACTATGACCTTGCACTTGTTCAGATAAGCTAATGGTCTTGATAAGCTGTACCAGCAATACCTTACATTCACGATTCACATAATCACCTCTCCCCCTACATCACCCTCCCTCCCTCAAGTCCATCCCCGCTCAAAATAGCAGGTCAGCTGAGTCATGGAGGAATTCGCACAACCTCATCTGCACCTGCCCCCACCTCACCCATTTATCCCACCCATTCCCCCACTGGTCACTTGTCCAGGTCGCATGTGAACCATGTGTTGATACTGTATCAATGGCCACTATACCTGTCTTGATACTGGCAGAACCCCTTGCGGTACCAGGGGTCACCGCCTAACTCACCTAGAATTAGTAAACCACCAGATGACAATATTTTATGCCGTGATTGTACATAAATGCAACTTGGCCTCTAGGCTAATAACGAAAAAGGCTGTGCCCGTTGTGTTGGTGTCATCTGTATGGCTTTGGGGTGACTGCACCAATACTGTCCATCTTGTGGCCCTGCCAGGCATGGTATGTCGCCTGTGCATGAAACTTCAGTTGATGCGGCGCTATTATGAGTTTTGAATCTGCAACATTTACTGTCCATCTTGTGGCGCCGCAGGCCAAAGAACACTATTGTGGCTTTGCCAACCGTCAACCTGATGCTGATATATGTAATTGTGCCCTTGTGTTCGATTTTCATTACGAACGATTTGATGCACATCAGCCAATCTCGTTTGGCAACATTGTCGTTGTCCCAAACAACCTGCAGTCAGTTGACCCGCAGACAAATGACACAGAAGCCAGTTGACCTGTGGCCAGTTGCCAGGCAGCGAGTTGACCCGACAGCCAGTTGACTTGCAGCCAGTTGTCGTAGATTCGGTTTTTTTGCTTTAGAAAATTAATTACATCTTGATTTGTCAACTGAGATTTTATTACACATGAAAACAATCATGACATAGACTACGTGAATATTTACATGACAGGTGCAACAGTGAAGTCTAAGCCACTCCACCTTCCATATTCACTTTTCTTGAGTCAGTTGGCAGCTAATTGTTTTGGTGCGCAGGAAAATAGGCTGCGCAGGAATTGGCGATAAAATTCTTTTGGCTGTCAGGGAGGCAACTACCACATTTCATGGAGAGTTAGATCATCTTTGGCTTTGTCTAAGTAAGGTGGTATATCAAGTGGACCAATGACCTGAGTGCAGAAGTACAAAATGACCCACCCTTCCAAGTCCTCTTTGGGAAAAGCCCCCTTTTTAAATTCCCAATTTGGCAATATTATTCACAACAGCAGATGCAAGGAAGGGCAGATGTTTCATTTTCATTTTTTGAGCAATAGTAGAATTTGATTTATTTTTTGAGATGCCAATTGTTCATCAACTGGAAGTAATATTAAGACGTCCAAAGTCAAATCGTGACGCCATTCGAACCTATGTACCAAGTGTTGCAAAATAATTTATTTCATTAAATGTGTCTCCTAGTCAAAAATAGGCAACTCAAAAAATCAATTGTTACATACCATTGAGTCAAAACCTTACGGAAATGCTCTAACTTTGCATCCTTGGGAAAAAACCACAAAGCTGAGAATTTGAACTGCATTTTTGTACAAAACCGGTATCTTTAACCATGTGTCTCCAGGGGCCATATTTGTGATATTTTAATTATCACAAAAAACAATCCCTATGGAATTGTAAAAAAAGGAAAGTAAGATCTAAGCGACGGATAGAAATTGCTGAAACAAGACTGGGCTGCGTAAGATCTTCACCATATGGGTAAATGTAACCCAGAGATCTTACTTCCGCATTTAACGCTTTACAAGATGGTGTTGATCAAGTCATCTTTGTGCTGGGTGTTAGTATTAGTGATTGTAGGGCTGAGAATAGTATTCCCAAGGGTGTATAGGCTGGTGTTTTGAATGATGATTGGTTAAATACTTATGACTTGCTAACAGTCTGGTTGGTTGGAGATTGGTTGTTCGGAGGGTTGTTTTTTTCTTTGTTGTTCCATTGATTAAATGAGGTGCTGGTTGGTTGATTTATTTATTGGTTAATCGATTAGTTGGGGGGCTAGGATGTTAATTGGTTAACAGAATGGTTTATTAGACTCTGGATCTTTTAGACAATTTCTAACCTGACATCTTGTAAAACGTTAAATGCGGAAGTAAGATCTGTGGGTTACATTTACCCATATGGTGAAGATCTTACGCAGCCCAGTCTTGTTTCAGTAATTTCTATCCGTCGCTTAGATCTTACTTTCCTTTTTTTACAATTCCATAGGGATTGTTTTTTGTGATAATTGCAGTTATTTTTTGACAAAGCAATATGAACAAGCAGTTATACTCATTAATGTATTCATGTTTAGAAGAGATGCATATTGCATTCGTTGTGTACGATTAAATTTTTTTTATAATGTTTTGAAAATGGGTATAAATAATTTGCTTACGTATCACATATTTTATTTGGAAACTAAGAAGGATGGGTTGTATCAGCCTTCAGAGAGGTAGGAGAAATATGCAGACTGCGTCCCTAATCATTATCCTCGGATCCGAATTAGTGGTTATCTGCTGGTCGTTAAAGTGTAGCCAACTACCTTCACCCTTCACTAAAGCAGTGTAGTGGTTGTAATTCATTGAGACTCCATGGTGTAATAGGATTGCACTGCTTTTGAATTGCTTGAATCCAATTGATATATGGTCTCTTAGGTCGAAATCTGTTATGCTGGCGTCCGACCTTTCCCCTCCACTTTCAAGGTGCAGGATGAGGCAACCTTGTACGTTTCTTAAAATGCAGGTCTTGGCAGCTACCCCAGTGCGCTTACAAGACGGGCATGGTACTCCTTCGTCCCTCTGCTGCAACAGGATCAGAGAGAGATACCGCCGAGTTTCCTCTGCCCCTTCCCATCTGGCGTGGCAGAAGGAACACTCATATTCATCGTGGCATCGGTGAGTGCCCCAGTCTCTTAGGTGTAGGTACAGGCAAATCTTCGAACAGGAATTGGATGAACTCTTAAGAGTCTTGCTGTTTCTCCCCGTCGAATCCTCTACCCAGAGCTCTTCTGACCCCGAATGACGAGGGAGCGACGACGTCATTAGTGGCCGGTGCCGTTGTGTTGGATACTCTCCTCTTCGCAGGGGGACGCTGAGAAGGTCGGTGTTGTGCGCGAGCTGTTTTTAGGGCCCTTAAAACGCTGCTGCTTCCCTTCGAGGCCGAGATTCTTGTCCTGAGGTCTGGCTGCGCGAAGAGACATACCAAGGCAGCGTTGGCATAGCAAGAAACATTTGGACTTGGATTGTCGAACCCCCTAAGTGATATTTCTGATGCGGAGGAGACTGCATGTGGCCGCTTCGTTGTTTTCCTGGGTAAGAGCAATGGAGGAGAGCAATGGAGTCTATTGTGTTCCCTCACACAGCTCACGTCGGCCTTGATGCAGCGTTCATCTAGGCGAAGGATGTATAGTCTGCCCAGCGCCTGGACTCTCGAGAGCGCGACGTACGCCATTCCTCTTGCGAACACGGACTTGCTGAGGTCCACCAAAGCGGAATCCAGAGTGAGCCCCTGAGATTTTGTGGATGGTGATGGCGTATGCTAGTATCAGTGGAAACTAAGGGTGCAGTTTAGAGCCGCAAGTCTTCCAGGTTTCTATATATTTTCCGAATCTACTCGATGAGATGAGTCGAATGACACTATTCCTAGTGTGCGGAAATGCTTGGTGCAAGAGTAATTGAATTTTGAAATTGCAAGTAATAACAATGAATGAATGAAAATAAACAAGTGTTCCTTTGTTGAAACAGTTTACTCCCATTGTTGAGTGAATGAATATCCATGGTAATTTTAAACGTAGTTTGGGGGTTGTGTGTTCGCAGAAATACTGTCCGCCTTGTGGTGGCGTAGATGTGGGTGTTGCGGATGTGGATGTGGCGAAGCCACAATAACGTTCGTTGGCCTGCGGCGCCACAAGACGGACAGTAAATGTTGCGGATACAGAAACCCACAATAAGCGCCCAGCTCCGCTATCGCTCCGCAAAAACTAAAAATATCACGCACAGGCACGTGCCTGGCAGGGCCACAAGACGGACAGTACTGGTGCGGTCACACCAACGCCTCACAGATAACACCAACACAATCAGAGTGGGGCATGCCTTGAGTAAAAGCTTAGGATTCATTTTGTTGGCGGGCAAGAGGCCTCGAGCAGTGGCCCAGGAGACACCAAGCAACCTCCCTCATTACTTCCAGGGAGGCTTGCCCAATTATTCCTGATAAGCACCGATGCAATGCCTCGGCCATGGACGCTCCTGAATGATGTTAAATTAAACTCCTACACTCATCTCGTTCTATGTCCAACGAACCAAGAACAACCGTTTATTTACATCATTCAGCATCCCTCACAGCACGTTTCCACGGAGAATCACCTGACGCAACAATGGGAGTGAACAGTCTCAACAAAGGAACACTTGTTTACTTTCATTTTATTCATTGTTATTACATGCAATTTCAAAATTCAATTACTCGTGAACCACACATTTCCGCACACTAGGAATAGTGCCATTCGACTCAGCTCATCGAGTAGATTCAGAAAATGTATAGAAACCTGCAAGATTCTTGCGGCTCTAAACTGCACCCAAGCCGAAACTGTTTCCATATATATGTTGGAGCCGAGCTCGAACTTGACAACACACCTGCAGATCGACTTTTCGTCGTTTGGGATGTTGTCAAAGTTGATCTTGACTGACGAGATGCGGCGGTTATTCTCCATCCTCCAGCCAGACACGGTGCACATTGCGCCGTTCACCAGTCCTTCCTGCACGTCGATGTTGTGTCGCAGCATGACGCGGCAACAACCAACTCCCAGGATGAGGACAGTCTCGAGGCCGGCCGTATACGCGAGGCGTCCTCTCGCAGACTCTCTAGGTGCTTGCTTCCCCTCTTCCAGCCAGCCTTGTTGCCTGCTGTGAGCTTGTCCTCTGCCTCCAGAAGGACAGTATCCAGGCACGACGCACGAAGCATACGGTGGTTGAACTCGTGGCACATGTCGTTGGTTGGGACTGGGAGGAGGCACACGGGATTCAATCCTTCTGCCTTGCACCTGCTGTAGATGCTGACGCATGCTTCGTTGTTGTCTTTGGATGCCAGCGTGGTGCGGACCCTGCTTGCCAAGAGATGGAGGGTTGACTCGGAGACTATAGGCCCACTCGCACCTCGGCCAGAAGATGCTGGTAGACGGCCTGCTTCTTATGAATAACCTCCTGATTCTTGCTATTGTACCGAGTTTTTCGGCTCGACTTACCGGACATGAATATGAGATGTAACATGATAGGAAGAAGTCACACGTTCCAATTCGCTAACTCAATTCGTAATGTCTGTGGAGGTTAATTTTTATGCTTCGGCCTCTATAGCAATCAGTTGTGTCAGTTCTATAGAAACGAAATGGTGTGGGTTACGCGAGGTATTTGTTGATATGAGTTGCGTGGCAATTAGAAAATAAAATAAACTTAATTTAATTGATTTTTTATTTAATTTTTTATTTAATTTTTTAATTGGCTGTGAGATGAAATAGGCTAATTTGCATAGAGGTTAGGGGGATAAGTTGGTGCAGTACGGAGGTATGTTCAAAACTTGAAGTCTCTGTGTGCAAGGATAAGGCCTGTAGAGCTCGGCAAAAAATCGTCCCAACAAGGCAAAAAAATTAATTGTTGGAAAACTACCTGACGATCTTACTTATAGGGACTATCGTCCCTACAATATCACGTGACAGAATAATGTTTTAAAATTCATTGGTATCATCCCGATGGGAATTTTTTCACCATTGCCTTATGTAACTCTTCTAGTTTCTACTTGTATGTTCATGAGCATTTAACCACCTGCGTGAAATTTTTAATGTCATGACGTCATAGGCCAAAGGTCTTGTTCATTGTAAACAAACACTTACTGCACGAATTTATATCGACATAGCTCCTTGCTGCATGTTTCACAATGGTAAAGTGGACATGCAGCTGCTACTTACTTTTCGCCCGGAGAAAAAATCAGAAAGATCTGTCGAGGGTAGGCAAACTCCCCTGCCACCATTGCAGCCGTAAAAAGTGTCCTTGCTCCTGATTTTCCAGGCCGAGTGCTCCAAGCTGGGGGGGGGGGNAGAGAGAGAGAGAGAGAGAGAGAGAGAGAGAGAGAGAGAGAAGTGGCCGCGTGCCACCTGAGCCATTTTTAAAAAATGCACCTGGTGGCTCACATTACCGCCTTTCAAACTGGACCTTTAAAATTTTGTACCGGTTTGCTCCATAAATTCCATAGGCTATTATTTGTTCATGTTTGAAAATTTTGAAAGTGTGTGACTATGTAAATTGAGGCTATGTAGGTTAGGGCCTGCCTGTTTATGTGGCAACAAAATTCCGGAGATCTTTTAATGTTGCCATTTATTCATCCTTTTTAGGAAGGGCCAAGTGATTCAGTAGAGCACATGAACAGCATGGATGGCCATGGACTTGTGCAGCATCATGTCACAGATGGACACCATGAAGGTATCATTTTGATGGTATCATTTTCTTGCATGGGCTTATCAGCAGGGCACACCTAATGATGATGATGTGGATGGTGTTATGCAATAATGAGCCAACCAACATGAGAACAGTTTTGAGAAAAAGGGTATTTGCAGGTCATACCTGTGAAATTAATCGAGTGTTCTTTTCAGTCATTTATGACTGAAGTATGCAGATTTCACCACATGATTTTAACTGAATGAAATAGCATGCCTTTAGGTATATGTTCCTGGGCTTAGCTCAATTTTGACATTATTGTGAGTTGACCCATTATTGCTTAGCGCCGTCCAAATTATGTTGAGCATACCCCTTTTTGCCTTGGCCACCCTCCCACTCAATACCATTAGCAAATGAGTACAAGTGATTGCAAGTCAGTCGATGAAATGAGTTTACATCCTGCCGATCTTCAGAGCCGAGAAGTTTCACTTCACACATTCTTTTTGCTATGAGCGGGCCACTCTTGTCTCTTTTGTATAGCCCGCGAAGTCTTTTACTGCATTACCTCGCATAAAGCGACATGGTGGTATAAAACGGTTGAGCAGCATGCTGGTATGACCCGGGGGTGCTGGCATGCTGCAATCCCCGAGGTAGATTTCCGTAATTTTGATATTTATATTTTTTTTATGGAATGCTTCTAGTGCAGTACTGAAATTATGTTAACGATGAAAATGGGTGAGTTACTTTTTACGGTAGTTCGGTCCGTTGCTTTCCTATCCACCAGTGGGGAGGCAGAAAAGCTGGCCGGGGTGGTGGCTGGAGAGTGAGGACAGCACCTCTTGCGGAGTCAGACGAAGGACCTCGCTGCTTTCCTGCCTCTCCCATTGGTGGAAATGGAAGGGAAGGTCGGTAGCTCCGATTGGTTCATGGTACCGTTTCGTTTGTTTCGTATGCTACCGTCAGCTAGTGTGAACTCTGCTTAATGTAACTTATGTGAAAACGTCGCCCTCTACCGGCATCCCTCGCCCTATACTGGCATACCGACATAGCCACCAGATCGTGCATAAAACTGGTTAACCTCGGCTACACTGGCATGCCGCTTTATGTGAGGTAATATGGTATCTTGTTGCCACAACTGATAATAGTGTGTTTACTTGAATTTGTCATGTGGTCGATTGAGGCTCCTGGGTTTGGCACTCATGGACTCATCATATTCTATCACCCAAATGAGACAAAAAATTACATCCTGAAACGACCATGAGAAAGCTCGTCACAGAATTAGGGAATTCGTGGTATGATGTTGGGTAACACCCTTCTTCCACTGGCCCATCAATTATTATCTGTACAGCCTGACCTGAAATGTTCTGGATACTGTGTGTGACTCCTTAAAAAAAACGTAAGGTCTATCAATAGACTTTAATTTTAGGTGCTGCAAATGATGCTTTGACAGAAAGAACCAAGGAGCTTGGTGATGGTCTGCAGGAAACTCATGCAGGAGGCAGTAACTCAAATGACTTGGCAATGGGAGCCAACAGTAGTCAACATGCCACCAGGTCTTTACAGGATTAATATTTTTGGGTTTGAAAGTGCGAATGACTGATACAGTAAAGATCAGAACCTAATGATGAACCTCCTAAAGAGTATCAGAGCTGTTAATGGCAACGGTGCCAGGGGTTGGGCTGACTGTGGTAGGCTGTGGCACAGAAGTAGGACCAGTCATAATGTATCTGCCTTGGGCCTATAGCAGGTGGGAAATTGGAATTTATAAAATAATTATCCAGGAACAATTTTAAGGATCTCTCTTTTTGCATTTTAGACAGAAAATGTGACCTGTCAGTCGGCTAAAACCTACATGTTTTCATATGTTGCATCCCGGCAATAACAGGGGCACAAGTCCAACAATGACGATTTTGACTTACTACTAGAGCAGGGTCCATGACCGTGTGCACATTCAGAATGCATATTCTGATTTAAAAAAATTAATAATTAATAATTCTAATTATTCGAATGCTGCATCAATACCTGATTTATGATAACACTGTACCAACACTATACAACTTTCAAAGTGCTCTCCTGAGAAATTGACTTTTTGGACTTGTGCCCCTGTTACTGTTATTGCCGGGGTGCGATGTGATTCATGCCAGACATTGTCACAAATAGTCCCATGGAAGCCCATTTGTATGTATGGAGGAGATGTCCTTACAAAAGTTGCTGAATTATCTTATAAAGTCCACTTCCCCACCAGCCATAAGCTCGAGGTGGGTAGAGAAGAACTAGTCGTACTTCTCTGCCACCGCCTACCATTGTAGGTCCAAACCCTAGCACTGTTACCCTTTGCAACTCTGCTATTTTTTTTGGGAGGTTCTGATTTCTACTATAACATTTCTTTTTAGTAAGAGGCCTTTGAGTACAGATGGCGTTGAGGACTCGGGAAGTGAAAGCAAGCGGGCAAGAATGAATGAGGAAGCAGAGGATGGGAATCATGATGACAATGTACCTAAAGGACCTTTGCTTTCTTTTAGCATACCGTAAGAAATGATAGCAATTTTATATTTTATTGATATTCAGGTCTGACAGCCTAAGTAAAGACCCTGTAACTCGGCTTTTTGTCATTATGGGATATTTATGGTTGAAGTTCCATTGATGTTTCCATTATCACGTATGCAAGTGCATGGTTTCAATGTGGCCAAAACGTTGCAAGGGTTGCGCCTACAGTTGCAGGTGTTGTACCAACGTGTCTTGCAAGGAGGGGTGCAATGGTGCATTTGTCTCAATTTACGTGATTTTGGACGATACGGGGTTTACACTTGGGCTGTCAGAGGTGGCACTTGTGAAAATTAGCCTTTACCTAGTCGGGGAGACCGGGGCTAGATGGCACACTTTTTACATTTCATTTTTTTCTGAGGCCAGTTAAGAATTATTCAGTGTAATTTTTAAACTGATAAACACCTCAGACTTCTGAGCATACATGTGCTATTTTCACATGTTTGCATTTTAAATATACTATCCACTAGAAAGCCTCTGCATGTGTGCCATTGTGACCCTTGCCTGGGGCACGATGGCACAAGGCATGGGGCATGATAGCACAGTAATATAAGGCTAAGGTAGGGCTTATTAAATAATATGACAATCACTTCCACACACATTATCGATTCATACCCATATCCTCCTGAGACCTGAGAAGAATTTTTAACGCAATGTCAGTTCTTAAATATTGCATTTTCTGAACATTTTCCCAATAAGAAACAAGAAAAAAAAATTTAGTTTTAAAATATTGACAAAAATAGTGACAAACAACCAATGAGAACATTAGGACCCAATATTGCTGCTACAAAAGCAGAACGGATGAAAGCTGAAAATTTAAATACCACTTAATGGATCACTAACATAGTGCTCTATCCTCAAAACAGTGTTTTTAAAATTCATTTGTGGAATTCGTGGTCGCAATTCTTCTTCTCAGAAGACAATTAAAGATAACTGAAATTATTTTTGAATGCCACCACTCCAGGCATGGGGCTTGCTCCTTCCCTTCTTATCCCCTAACATGGTACCTCGCAATCTAGATTTTAAAACTGAACTGCATAGTGCAAAGCACACTTCCTTATGGGTGTACAGGTACAGGCACTTAAAGAAACGCCACAGCCCATTCAGCTAAAAATAATAATTTCGGATGCCCATTTAAATGGGCATTTGGTCTCAGGAAGAAAAGAAAATTACCAGTTCTCTACAGCAACAAAGATTGTCACACACACATCTTTTCGTATTTCCTAATGGACATTCCTTGATAATCCCAGGTCCCTCAAATGGTCAAAAACAAAAAAAAATGGGTAGGCCTACTGCCGCCGACAGTCTTTTGCGATTGAAAATAGGCTATAATGTGGAGCAAGTCTGTCTGCACCTACCACATAAGCATCATGTCCATGAACTAATAGCCTCTTCAAAAATTTGACTGTGCCATCGTATCCCTGTACCCATCGTGCCCCAGTCGCCCGCCCCTATATATATTGACATGTACTTCCTTGAAATGTAGGGATATTCGTAGAATGACTCCGTTAATGAAGAGCGTGAGGGATGGACACTATGAACTTGTGGAAGTCTTTGTGGAAGCTGGATCAGACATCATTGTGCTGGAGGAATTGTGGAAATATCTTCCACTGTACTGGACATTTACAAACCGTAACAACAGGCAAGTTACAAGAAGCCAGTACAGGCAGGCCTCGCTAATATGATGGTTGAGAAACCAGACTCTCTCCACAGGCTTTGCTTCACTTCCCACAACATATCATAGCCTTAAGACAAGTTTACACTCTCGTATACAGTGTGTTTCTTACTAGTCCAGCCAATGGCCGTCAGCGTATTCCTTGGGCAAAAACAAGTCGAAAATGTAGGGGGGAGAAATGTCGAGGGACCAACCGTTAACCAGGTAGACGACCAGAAACATTAGGGGGTGGTTGCCGAAGTTGCAGGATATGAGTGGTGATAGTCACTTCTGTGAAAGAGATGACCTTGCAAATCCCGACAGTCGCAATTTTCACGCTCATATCCTGCTCCTTTGGCAACCATTGACCAATGTTTCTGGTCAAGGTCGTGACTCATGACATATTAAAGGTTTCTCCCTCGACATTTCTCCCCCCTACATTTTCGCCTTCTTTTGGCTCAAGGAATACGCTGACGGCCGCTGGCTGGACTGGTAACAAACACCCTGTATTAAGTGTGTAACAGCTGCATGCTGGAAAATTGATGTAGAAATAATAAATTTAAGTTGGTGCAAGGTTTACTCACTTGAATTAACTCAGATTCAGGTAACGCATGCATACACTAGTCTACACTAGTGTAGCTCCACAGACAGATAATTGGTAGGATTTATTCATTTATTAATATTGCACGTGGAAAACTGGCTGCTTGCAACGTGGTCAACTAGTATACAATATAGCAACATGTTGTAATGGACATTGACCTTCAGTTCAGGATTAAGCGACAATTATGTGAAGTTCCTCAAAAAGAGTTACGAAAAGGTATTGTATCAGATTACAATGTATCATTTATTGAATGATGAAACTCCAGTTAAATCTAGTGTGAATACAAACCAGAGATGTTGAATTACGCCCAAGTTAGAACAGTGGTCCATTCAAATTTCAGTTCCTATCAGAGCTTGCTACATTTTTTGGCATGCCCAAAGAAATTGTTGAGTGTACACTGTCGTCGTCATGTCGTGCTGCACTGTAAATGAATAAAATAGGCAAGAGATATTTAAGGCAGCTAAGGGACTGCGTTCGCTATCTTCCTGAATGAAGGGCGGTACTGGCGTATTCCTTCCACAAATTTCATGCCATCCTTGTTGATAACTTGCAGAGGCTCAGGTGTGCCAATTTGATCACATCCTTCAGTTTCCTGGTCTTGGGACATCTCACATTTTGCTAAAATTTGTCTAATTGTCTTTAAATTCATCACTGTCTTTCACTGTGGCACTGCATAGTGTCGTCAATGGATGCAAGCGGCATAATTTGCCAGTTTGTTTGTTTGTTTGTTTTGTGCTTTATTTAGTCCGTCGGCCTGCAGCTAATGCCGCTTGGCCGACCCTCCTCTTTCCTCACATGATTGCATTTACATTTATCGACATTCTACATTCTACATTTACATTTTTTTACATAATTCCATTTTCTCTCACTCCCTCCCCCTGTCTCTCCAAAATTGCATCCCTCCTCTTTTTCACCACACCATACAAATACTTACACAGCGCACCCCTTTTTCTTACATTCTTTACAAAGCTATACACTTCCCCATCCTCCATCTCCTCCACCGCCGGTATCCATTTCCTCCTCTCCTCCTTCATTACCCTACAATCCCTCACAATATGTCCCATATTCTCCTCCCCCTCTCCACACAATAAACAGTTCCTCTCAGTTTCTGACAGCCACGACCAGCTAGCCCTGCACAGTGTCCCACATCTTAGTTTCGCCAACACCTTCAGAAACTTTATGTTCTCTTTGTCCAAATATCGGTCTTCTTCTCTCTAATTTGCCAGTTATACATGCCATTTGACCTCAAAAATGTGATCCATCAAGTGGCATTGGCTGACTTAGAAGCGAGGTAGTTATCTGTTGGTTTTGTTGCTCACAATTTGGTCTCATTAGCAACTGGTTTGATTAACTGGTGGTCACCACAAGCAAAAGTGTCCAACTTGCTTGAACATACTGACACTACTTTTTAATTTCCAGCCAAGAGGTACTTCCCATCATGATGAAAAATGGATTCAACCTTGCTTCTGAATGCTACCAGATCATTAATAACAGGTTTCACACGGATGTGTGCATAAAGCTACTGCCCGATGATATGCCACCTTTTAGAGCGTACCCATTTGAGACTATGTTTGACCTAAGAATGTTCATGGTCGCAGAGTATCATTATGCTATGCCCATCACACTTCTACTCGAGTACCATGATCAAGAGGTGCAGCTCAGGGCACTCGAGTCATACTTGGATGCAGGTATGGTGTTTACCTGAAATAGTTGCATGTTGTCTGGCACTAATAAAATGCATATCTGGATTCCAGGTTTGCAGATAAACCCAACCCGCCTGGATGTGTTCCCTCCTCTGACCCTATTCCTCTTGCATCTTGAAAGCCCTGCTGTTACAGACACCCTCCACATGTCCTTCCTCCGCCTGCTGGAATCTCGAGGTCTAGACCCAGACTACACGTCCAGCTGCAACACCTTTGGGGTGCCAGATACTCTTGTGGCTGCCAGCTTAAGTGACCCCCGAGCCCTGGCCTTTCTCCTGACATTCTCTAAGACCACACCAGAGCAGATTATTGACAGGTGCCTATGATAACAAGATTATCTAGATGTTAATAGTTTCTCTCATGCTACGAACATCTGCACAAATTCCAACAGGTGGACAGTGTTACTGATGGGCAGTGATGATGGTGGTGGTGTGAGGATTGTGAGGCGGAATCTGCGCAGGGCTATTTCAGCCCACTTGAAGGCCACTTGCAGAGTGGCAGTGGAGTTGGCAGGGAGATGTTTGGGCCATGATCGGGTGAAGAGGTTCCAAGAAGCAGTGGAGGCAGTGACTGAGAGGAAGGCTGACTGGGAGGACCTGTACGAGCGCATGAGTGAGAACATCTATTTTTTTCCCTACCATTCGGAAGTTTATGTTTGACACTTGAATGGAAAACATAGGCAGGCCTAGAAAAAGCAGGAATTATGGAAGGTTGTACCGGACTTACACTGTGCAGCTTGTCTATAGGCAGGCCATGCTAACTTCCCATTGATTTCATTGTATTACATAGCATCTCGCAGGCAACAGAAATCTGCCGAACCACTGGAACCTCCCACTTTTCATGTTTCCCATGGAGATGAAAAATGTCTCGGGACAGCCCCAACCGAGGACCCGTACCCCCTCGCCTGCGCGCCATCGTGCGGATCGCCTGCGCACCATCGCCTGCGCAGCATAAGAATCCCCATCGGAAGAAGCAATACTAGCGATGGCTGCTGTAGTGTATTGGTAGCGCCCTGGCCTATAGATCAGAAGGCTGCAGGTTCGATTCCCCGTTAGGCATATTTTTTTCCCCCTCTTTTTTTCGTCGTCTTTGCTTACGTGAAGATAGGGCTGTATCTGCAACGAGTGAAGGTTAGGTTTGGTTAGGTTGGGTTAGTACATCGTACCCCTACCCCCTGCCCACATCACATCAAGCAGTGAATATTAATATTCGCATTCGTGAAGATAGGGCTGTATCCGCTGAAGATAGGGCTGTATCCGCAACGAGTGAAGGTTAGGTTAGGTTGGGTTAGTACATCGTACCCCTACCCCCTGCCCACATCAAGCAGTGAAAATTAATATTCCAGCACCCGGCCTTCCCGCCTTCCCGCACGATGGCGCGCAGGCGAAGGGGTGCGGGTCCTCGGTTCGGGCTGTCCCGAGCCGCTTGTATGGAGATGCCCTCTTCCAACAATAAGAGTAAGGAGTGTCTTGTTGACACTCCTTACTCATATTGTTGCGTGAGGGAATCTTCATGGAAACTTGAAAAGTGGGGGGTTCCGGGGGTATGCGTTCGGCAGATTTCCATTGAATAGGAGTTGCTAAGTGAGATTATGACGTCCCCGTCAAGAAAGGGTGGGCCGCCTATGTATATCAGGCCTAAAGCGGACCAAAAATTTAAAAATCCGTATATCAATTGTCCATTTATATCTCAGAAGCTACTCTTAGCATTAAAAGTATGGGGCCATGCAGACGGGCCAAGCACGGCCGCGACGGTTCACACCTAAGGGGCCCCCTAGCAATGCCACGGCCAGGCCACGGGCCAACTTCCTGGAAGTTGGCCAGGGCCGCGGGCAGCCGCGGCCAAGCTTGGCCCGTCTGCATGGCCCCTATGAAGCACCGGCCTGTGCTGTTTATTTCAGCTGATTTCTAAATGTGGTGATTATATTGGATTGGCAGATAGCAAGCGCGTTCCACGCCTGAAGCACATGTGCAGGTTGGGAATACGCCGAGCACTGTCCCAGTCTCTCCGTCCAGGCCAGCTGGTTAGGGACGCTTTGGATCAGTTGAAGGTTCCTCCGATGCTGAAGCCCTTTCTGCTCTATTCTGATGTTGACCTGATGCAATTTCCTATGGAGTAGGGTTAAGAGAATGCATGACTGCAGATTTGGAAAAGTTGTACTTACAAATGGAAGAAGTGAGTGTTCCTGTTGTTGTCTGATTTTTAAATGCCAGCCTCCTGGGTCTTGTTACCTCAGAGAATTAAATGTGTGTTTCTGTAGTAAGGCTATTTGGCATTGTATGCTTGGGCATCATGGACACTTTTTAAACAGAATTAATAGACATTCCACTGTGCCATAATTCCGCTAGCCAGCCGAGCTGGAGGTCTTGGGGTCAAATCCTGTCCCCATGACCTTCCCTTGGTCTGGTCTTTTCCAGCCTCTCACTTGATGTATCCAGGCAAAATTGCACCACCTTCTAATTCTCATTTACAGTAATGGAATAAACTATGTACTACTGTACCCCAGCAAAGAGTGCCAAGCATCCAGGCAAGCTGGTGCAGATGGAAGCATAGCATGAAGCAACTCTCTTCATGCATGCTTCCGCACCTTCATCTGCTTGCTGCGGTACAGTACAAGGCAGTTTTTTCCAATAGTGTACACTACAGTGCTGGACATTAATTCTGTTGTACTGCAAGCGACATTTTCCGATGCAGCAGAAGTGCAAATACAAGTGATAGAGTAAAGAACGACAGACGGAGGAAGAAGGAAGGTCCTCTCCTGAGGGATTATCTGGATCGCAACCTGTCCGACATCCTAGACGGGACAACAGTAGCGGTAAGAAATGGTAGGCCTTTGGTAACGTCACTGGCTGGGGGCAATGGAGAAAAAGGCTTGTCCCTAGGTGGTAACGTCACCCAAGGCCTATGATTTCTTACTCGCACGACTGGCACTCAATCATGTCTATTTGCACTTCTGCCGCATGGGAAAATGTCACTAGCAGTACGATGGAATTAATATCCAGCACTGTACATAGATTCAGTACTGACGCAGGAGTACTTTTTATATTCAGGTAGGGTGAAGTGGGGGAAGTGCACACCCGGGGTAAGTGCACATATTGTGCACTTACCCCGGGTGTGCACTTCCCCCACTTCACCCTAATTGAATATTATCATAAACAGAAATTCTGCCAATATCTCGAAACTCAGGTTATGCAGCAATAATCACGGGACAATGTTGTGCTACATGAATCAGTGACAATAATGTTTTGCATGCTTGGTAAGCTGCTTGTGCCATATCATTACTCAAATTATTGGAGTGTTACAAAAAAAAAAATTGAAAGTGTAATTTTTAAATATTAAAAAATTGACAAAAAAGTGTTACTTTCTTATTTTTTTACAGATTGATGTTAAAATCAGTTCATCTCATGACTAAAGCTTGTAACTATAGCAATGGGACGAAAATTCAACCCTATTTAATTGTCCACTGATCGTCACCAGATGCTTTGGGATGTAGGATGGAGAAGCCCATTCCAGCTGATTCATTGAGACTCAGATACTTTCGTGGCCTTTTTGGGCTTTAAAATGATAATACCCATCAATGCAAATGAGGTGGTGGCTGCCAAAAGCGGCCAAATAAAATGCAGGGAAGAACTGACTCTGTCAGTCGCTGAACTGTATTCTCAAAATCACAACTAAAAATATACACTTGAACATGCCCACCTGTACATTTTTTTTTTTTTTTTTTTTTTTTATTATTTACTTCACGGCAAAATAATCCCATAGAGGGGTAGCCAGCGGAGTACAGGTTGCCCCTGTCCCCCTCGTATGACCTACAAAATGACACTCTGGTGGATGGTCAGGCCACGCAGAGGGTTAATGTACCTGTACATGCCAACCAAAAAAAGATCGACAATATCCCAGGGTTAACAACTGGCATGCACCTTGTCATCATATTGATAAGAATGATCGTTACTTGCTTTGGTACTCTACAGTAGAAAACAAGTTTTGTAAGTCGGTACTGATCGATTTGGTAAGGGTGCAGTTTAGAGCCGCAAAAGCCTTCCAGGTTTCTATATATTTTCTGAATCTACTCGATGAGATGAGTCGAATGACACTATTCCTAGTGTGCGGAAATGCTTGGTGCAAGAGTAATTGAATTTTGAAATTGCAAGTAATAACAATGAATAAATGAAAATAAACAAGTGTTCCTTTGTTGAAACAGTTTACTCCCATTGTTGAGTGAATGAATATCCATGGTAATTTTAAACGTAGTTTGGGGGTTGTGTGTTCGCAGAAATACTGTCCGCCTTGTGGTGGCGCAGATGTGGGTGTTGCGTGATGTGGGTGTGGCAAAGCCACAATAACGTTCGTTGGCCTGCGGCGCCACAAGACGGACAGTAAATGTTGCGGATACAAAAACCCACAATAAGCGCCCAGCTCCGCTTTCGCTCCGCAAAAACTAATAATATCACGCACAGGCGACGTACCGTGCCTGGCGGGGCCACAAGACGGACAGTACTGGTGCGGTCACAGCAACGCCTCACAGATAACACCAACACAATCAGAGTGGGGCATGCCTTGAGTAAAAGCTTAGGATTCATTTTACGGCAACACTTGTTGGCGGGCAAGAGGCCTTGAGCAGTGGCCCAGGAGATACCAAGCAACCTCCCTAATTACTTCCAGGAAGGCTTGCCCAATTATTCCTGATAAGAACCGATGCAATGCCTCGGCCATGGACGCTCCTGAATGATGTTAAAATTAAACTCCTGCACTCTCGTTCTATGTCCAACGAATCTAGAACAACCGTTAATTAAATCATTCAGCATCCCTCACAGCACGTTTCCATGGAATCTCTCACGTTTCCACGGAGAATCACCTGGTGCAACAATGGGAGTGAACAGTCGCAACAATGGGAGTGAACAGTCTCAACAAAGGAACACTTGTTTACTTTCATCTTATTCATTGTTATTGCATGCAATTTCAAAATTCAATTACTCTTGAACCACACATTTCCGCACACTAGGGATAGTGTCATTCGACTCAGCTCATCGAGTAGATTCAGAAAATGTATAGAAACCTGCAAGATTTTTGCGGCTCTAAACTGCACCCAAGCCATCGATTTAATATAATTAGACGGGTGGCCTTGTCACAAGGCAAGTGGCCACAATGGATACAGTATTTGAATTTGAATACCTCATTTGTTAATAGGGCAGACTCTCAATTTATTCGCATAAAGGTGAATAAACCAGACATGCTAATACACTGCTGATTATCATTATCATCTGGCAGCATCGATGCTATCTGTTGCCAATGTCCTTTTTCATTGATAGGCCTTGCTGCATGTGGTTCACACGAAATCGGAAAAGTCTTGTTTGTGCCTTTACCTTGGCAACAATGTCTCTTGGCAACAAACCTTTGGTCTAGAATGGTTCACTAGGGGATCTTGTGAAAATTTCCCAATTCCTTGTTCTGCCCACAGTGTGCCTGGAAAAGGAGGTTGGTTGTCCAGGAGGATAAGGTACAGCATTGCTTGCAGCATAGTGAGTCTATTCCCCCCCATACTCAAATCCACTCTCTTTATTCCTGTCTGTTTGTTTTCCATCATTATTCCAGTACATTCCACACCACCAAGCCTAATGAGTGAGGGTTGAAAAAGAGTTGTCTCCAGTCTAGTGTGAGCTCACCATGGATCAGATGGAAGGAAAGGAGGATGAGGAGGAGATGCAGCAGAGGGAGGAAGAGGAGACGAGTCGCCAGCTGAGGGAAGAAGGGAATGGCCTTCGCTGCCAGAAGGTCATTCGCCTGCCCCACAGCGTGCACGCCATCAATAAGGAGAAGCATCGACTAGGACAAGCCACCAGGAGAGCCAATCGAGCCAGTGACCACCTCTTACAGGCGGTGAATCAAGTGCCCTCTCCTTCAAAGGAGGAGAAGGACTCCTTGTGGAAGGAGACCGTGCGCGTTGCAAAGGAAGTGACCTGCCTAGTCAAAGAGTGGGACAGCTTCGGAAAGAGGGTGCGCTTCTGGCACGCACTGATGCAGCAGTGTGCCAACACACTACGGGAACAGAAGCCTCGCCTGGCTGTGGCCCTCCTGGACTCCCAGGGCAACATAAGGGACATCACACAAGTACCAACCGACAATCAGGAGTTGGCCCAGGGCAATGAGGAGGAATTATTGGTGGTGGGGCAAGCAGCAGGTCCTTCTTGTAAGGAGGATGAAGGGCAAGCCAATATGGAGGTAATTATAGTTAACCTTTATGAGACATTTCTTGTCAAGTGACTGTGTGCTGGTTGGACGAGGTAGTGCAACAACAACAATTAATATGGGGGGGATGGGAGGTCACAGGGCAATTCCTGATAGTAAGGCCAACTCTATTCATCTACGCTTCCTACTCCCTAGTAGCAAGTTTTCCACCTCAATGTTGAGGTGCGTAGTACATGTGCTTTGTTCAATATGTCAGGGAGTCTTTATCCTTTGTGCTGGGTCACTCTTTAATTATTCTTTCTAGGAAGGGACAGCTGATTCAGCAAAGTCTAGAAAGTGGAAGAATTTCAATCGACTACTCAAAAGAATAAGTTCCATCTGCGATAATAGTGATACACATGAAAGGTAAAATCCTGCCAGTTCAGGCACCTTCTGTGACCATTGCAAATTATGTAAAAAAAATATTGCAAACACTCAGCTTTCAAAAACAAGTTTTCGCTACTCACTGAACTACCTTTTTAAAATCTGAGTTTATTATTTTTTTTCATGTAATATGTAACAGTCCTCTTGTACAGATTTGCTTGAAATGCAGGGCTGTTCCTGGAATTACTATTCCTCTGATGAACGCAGTGAGGGCTGGACACTATGAGGTTGTGGAAGTGTTTGTGGAACCTGGAGCAGACTGCAGTGTGTTGGAGGAGTTGTGGAAATACGTTCCTCTCTACTGGACAGTGACGACCATGAATAACAGGCAGGTCATCCAAAAGGCAGTCTCAGCTATTGCTATACTGAACTTTATTTATTATAGGGCCACGTTTTGAATGTCTGTTTGTATCGAGGGAAGTTCTGCAAAAATTTTTTTGCCATCTTGCGATTGACATGCAAGAAACTGATGCAAAGTCTGCATCTAGGGAGTACAAGCCTATGGCAGACTGGATTGCAGTTGACGAATGATTATATTTCTATGGGAGTGAATGTTAGTGTGATAATAATTGGCTCCAGAATTTTTAATTTCATTTCCTCCATTTTAAATACCGGTATCTTTCAAACTTACACCAACAACAAATCTGATGGTTCCCTCTGATTGTGTTTGTGCCACATGACTGGGAAACCTCCAGGGACCAGGTCAAGGGCAAAGAAACATTGCGCTATTGGCAGTATTTTGTAATGGTGACTCTCTCAGCAGTACATGCATGGTCTGTCTGGTTGGGGCGGTACCTCACCAGTGAATAAGGAGGAGGGGAAATTCACCTCTAATGGTGTTGTTAGCCTGAGTTGTTAAAATATTTTAAAAAGTTCTAATCATTACTTTGAGGGATTTTATTGTGTGGGTGATTTCTTGTTTTGTTATGGAAAAGCCCTCTTAGAAACTCTACTGAATGTGAAGGCCATCTTTTTTTGTGCAATTCTTGCAAAGCAATGCTCACACTCTTTTTTTAAACTAGTAAAATAGTTAGGCTTTGTGCTGGAACACTTTGTAAGTGAACCTTGTTCTCTGATATAAGCTGAGTGAAAGAGGCACAGAGATCACTTTACTTTTTAAAAACACACTATTTACTGAAAGGGCTGAAGCCACATCCTAGATATGAAGACATTGTTTTAAAAAGTCTGGTGCACTGCGAAAGAAAAACTAGAGTTACGAAGAGAAGATTTAATACTCACTGAAGTTAGATACATTCTTGTGCTGCATTTTCACGTACTTGCCTTTTTGAATGAAGCCCTTGTCGTATTGCGGCACCAGATTTCTTACACCTTCCCCACAGAGCATAGAAGGTTGCTACCTGGGTACTGAGCCAATCTATATCGCACTTTCTCAGGTCTTCATTGTTCTGGAACTGACACTTCCAATCCAACCACATCTGTGTGAACAGATGGTAATCATTAGTGCCATGTTTGGGCTGCAAGGCAGATGCTGATCTGACTTAGTAACTCCCACAAGTGCTCATTTTTCTTTCATAGCACTTCAGACCTTAATTTTAAAATTAACACATTCATGTTGTCCTTGTTGCCTTTGTAGACTTAGAGAAAGCATATGACACAGTAAGTAGGGAAGGTTTGTGGGAAGTTCTGAGTCTCTATGGAGTGAAGGGCCGCCTGTTG
>JYFJ02005267.1:0-26019 GCA_000934665.2 Catajapyx aquilonaris
TAGGAGTTTTCCTAAGTGCGAGAAAGCCGCAAATAAATATTAATTTATTTCTCGCAAAGTACGACGATTTCAGCAAATTCGTCTGGCATGGTTCTCAAGGTTGTTATTCCGCATATTTTCACGCATTTCATAATTAAATCAGCCTAAAAGTTGGGCGGCAGTAGTCCAATTTCGAGTTATTACAGCCCTTTTTTGGAAATTAATTTAGGGACTTCTAGACGAGTAAAATGGTTCCAGACACATTCATAGGGTTTTCCCAGATCTCGTAAGTATAGCTGTTATTATTTGTAAAATATCTTGTCCGTATCTTCGGAGTACGCGTAAGCCAAAAACTGTGTGGTTCGGGCCGATCTGGGGCCGAAGGGGTTAAACTTAAGGTCGACCTGGAAAAACAAAGTTAGTGGTTTAGGTTGAAGAATTTGAGAATGCCAGTAATTGACAACGACGTTGAACTTGGCCGTATTTCAGATCTCACCACTTTTTACGGCCAAGCAGTCAGGAGAACTTGGCCTTTTTTTTACAGAAATGTTTTTAGTGGGATTTAATTTCCGTGGCCAAAGTCAGATATTCGGCACTAAGTGGCTACACCTATTGAGGCTAGATTGTAATCATGGGTTACCAACCGATTACAGTTCTGTTGGCCTCACTGGTTGGCGCCAATTTTTTTTTTTGCTGATATCGACCTATGTCGACACCAGGTCTCAGGAGGATATAGCCCTTACTAGTGGCTTGCAGAATGAATATGTCACATCATGAAAAGGGAGGCATGGTGGTCTGGTGGTTACGCCGCTGGCCAGCCAAGCGGGAGGCTGGGGTTCAAATCCCATCCCCGTCACCTCTGCATGGCCGGGTCTTTTTCCGCTTTTCACCTGACATGCCAGGGCGGAATTGCACTCCCTACTCTGCCCAGGGCCAGGAGAAAAGGTCTGGTGTATTTCAGAAAGTCAGAAATGACTATAATTACAGTGCCCTCCCTCGGGAACCTCCCCTTTCTCCCTGAAAGGGCTCCGCCCTATCATGGGGTAAATTATAAATAAATAATTAAATAAATAAATAAATAAATAAATAATAATAATAAAAATGTCACATCATGTCTCAGGAAGCTGCCACCCAAAGAACTGACTGGGTCTGAGACTGTAAATAATAATAGGTCATCTTTCATGGCCCTGTTAGCTTTTAGACGTGTCACTTTTATATCTGTCATTATTTGGAATAACATTCTCCAATGTTATAGTTACTACACATCTGGAATAGTGTTACTGTAAATGGTCTTAAATCTCAAAACATTTTGCTTCAGTAATGTCTTTGGAATTTGCACTTTCTCTGTTTCTGTGTGCAGTAGGGCTATAGAAGATTCTGTATATCTGATCACAAATTTATGGAAACTTACTATTGTGTTTTTGAAAGGGATTTAATTCAGTAAAACTTAAAGCTTACTATACTTCTTGCAATATGCCATTTGGAACAAAAATAATAATTTTAAATCCATTTCAGTGAAATTTTGCATACTTTGCCTGTTGTGGGGTCATAGGAGTGACTTTGCAAATTACATTGCGCTTTTATAGCCCAGGTACAGGAGTAACCACCTTAGAAGCGAAAATTCTTCCAGTATGGGTTAAGTTAACCTTGTTCGACGTGGTAAATGTTATATGAGGTCATTATAGTAGTCACGAAAACTCATGTGCCCAATAATTATTCATCTTTTGTATTGTCACTGTTATTAGCGGGAGAAAAAAACTTGGGGCCAGTTGCACCAAGTTGGATACATGAAGAATCTTAGGTTATTACCTGCCCAGGTCTCTATTTGACAACCTGAAAAAAGGATGTTACCATCAAATGGAGATTTTGTCAGGTAAATAATCTAAGAATTTGAATGATTCTGACCTTTTGCAACTGGCCCTTGGAGAAGTTTCATGATTTGCTGCATGCAATATTCATTCATGACTTTGTTACAGCTATTCCAGTTCAGGAGCCTTTAAGATCCCAACCAAGTGCAGAGGGCGGGCAGACTCGACCTGGATCCATTGTGCGTGTTCCAGAAATTGCTTCACAGGTTCCAATTCCTGGCCAGGGACCAGCAGGTCCTGCCCCAACCCCTTCTGTCAACCCCACCCGCCAAACTCACTCCAGAAATTCCTCTCTGGACATGCGAGTGGCATCTACTGCTGGGGCTACCAGTTCTGCCTCTGGTCCAGTCTCTGGTTCCACTCCTGGTGTGATGAGTGCAGCAGCAGTGGCAGCTGCAGGTGCGGCTGGTGGACTAAGTCGGAGCTCAGGGGACCTCCGCAGTATGAGCCGTGCTGGACACTCCAGGACCTCCAGCTTAGATCTTAGGCATTCAAGAAATTCCAGTTTGGATTTGCGTCACTCAAGGAATTCGTCAGCTGATCTTAACAAGATGTTTCGCAGTGACTTGGGTGTCATATTTGGCCCACAATCAGGTATAACTGTAGATATTTTAGTATGCCAATATATTCAACTTGCTTGCATTAATTTTAGTGAAATTACTAAGACTTGGTTTTGTGATTAACAGTAAATCAAGACCAAGTGATTAACAAGGATCATGAAACCAGCCTTATGTAGTTTAGGACAATCAGTGGTTTATTGTAATTATTATTTTGCTTATCATAGACTAAATATCTAAATGTAAAATTTCAGGAAGCAGTTTTTGACGTGAATATGTCTATAAAATCGGATCAGTAACGAAAAAGCGTTACAGTCAGGGCCCCACCAGGGGCCCCATGGTGGGGGCATGCATGGTGCTTAGGGTCACCGTGTATGTGTCCAGACTTTAGCGTCACCATGCATGTGTCCAGACTTTAGGGTCACCATGTGCCATGGCTACCGTTGCCATGTAAACAGTTGCCATGGCTACCCTTTCTATGGATAAGCCATGGATAATTTTGGACGCCGCATGTTCAGAGATGCTGATGGAAGATACCTCGGTCCGACCAGGGGCCGCCCCAGGGTCTATGCAGGTCAGTGTCTCTTCGGATTGCCCAAAGTGCCTTGGCTTAATTCACTCCACAACGGTCGACTTTTCGTGCATGCCCCCCAATACTGATCCCATTTTAAAGACGTATTCGCGTCAAAACCTGCTGCTAATTGGAGATAGGGTTATTAATGGAATTTTCACAGGCCATAATTCAGCACAGATATCATCTGCATTTAAAATTGGCCAATATTCATCGGTCAATAAATTTTAACCTGTTCATTGCATTGATTGTACTGTATAGTTGCATTTCTTGATTTATACTTGAGTGTTGTTGTTTTCAACAGGTTCAGGATGGTCTGACCCTCTTAGGGTTCAGATAATCAAAGCTCATCACAACTGGATTGTGGCAGCCTGTGCTCATTTTGTTAACTGCTACAGGTATGAGATTCCTGATATTTACTTATTGTTGTCTTTATGGAGTCAGTGTTGTGTTTGAAGGCAAGACCTCATAATGTCATAAAACTGGAAGGAATAAGGAATAACGCACGAGGCACTAGAAGTGGTTACTTGCCCGAGTATGAAATGGTGTGCAATTCATTTTTTGGAATCTTCTTCATGCTATCTTTGTTGAGTATTCATGTTTCCCAGTGTTTAACTAGTGCTTTCCATACTGTTTGTCATGTGGTCAATTCTGTTACTTTGCATGCTAACTGCCTTGTATAGCTATGTCAGGTAAGGGTTTCATACCTTTGTTTACATTGCACTAATTCCTGCTAGTTATTGTCTGCTTTTAATAAGTAGAGATGAAACTATTGCAAGTTTTATACTTCGCATTGTTTTAGTGTATCTGTTCACAGCAAAGGTCATTAAGTGACACTAAATCCCTTGAATTTATTTTGGCATGTGTGACCAGCTGTATAACTGCAAAAAAAAAAAAAAGTTTATGTATCAGCTTACACTGTGACTTTGGCTTAATGCTTCTGCAAGCATGTTTCTCTGCTTCTCTACACATGAGACTGATTAATTTTTTAATATTTATCCTGGAAGACTGAAGGACTCAAGTGGGTGGCAACTGGCATTCACAAGCCCATACATAGAAAACAACATTGAACGGGTAGCCATCAATGCTAAGATAGGACCTGCAGGAAACAGTGCAGACTGCTCCACCAAAATGGTGGCCATTTCATATGGGCACCAGATACAGCTGTGGGGCATAGCTGAGGATGGACATCGCACAGATATTGGTTAGTAATTCCCCTCACTCCCACATCCAAGCTAAATAGTTTGATGATTACTGTGCAGAGTGGGCATCCACCAGACACTTTGAATGCAATGCTTCAGAAGACTGAACTATTCAATTTGTGACATTTGACATGCAATTTTTTGTTATTTCCAGGTATTTTCAGCCTCCATGTGCCTGTTGACTATTTATTTTTCATTGGAAGTCAGCTTGTGGCACTTTCCCCAACTGGGAAGATAGGAGTATGGCATGCCATGACGCAACACTGGCAAATACAAGATGTAATGCCCATACTTTCATTTGACACTGCAGGGTCTTTTTTGCTCCTTGGATGCAACAATGGCTCCATTTACTACATTGGTAAGTGTCACCTCCTAACCAACAAGAACAGAGTGCTTGAGTAGGATGTGGAATTTGGTCTCAGAAATTGTAATATTGAGTGAAGAGCTATCTGGGGAGAGAAGAGGCAGGGCCTGTATTTTAAAAATCTCTTAACTCTGGAACCGTGATGTGGGGTCTTTTAGGACCCCAAAGTAATTAAAATGCATTAAAATGATAATTACAGTGCACTGTTGCCATTTAAAAAAGTATATAACAGGAAGTGCATGTTTATTTTTATTTAGTGATCATTTTAGGCATTGTTCAAAGGATGATTGCATATAGTCAATACATTGAAAATAATTATATAAAAATTAATAAAAATTAAAATATGGCATGGGGTCCTAAAAGACCCCACGTCATGGTTAATGTAACTTTCAGGCATGTCATGGTTCCAGAGTTAATAATTCAGGATAGGAAGGGGAAAGCCCATGACTCTGTCCGTCACATTGAATACAGCTTGTTCCATGTGTAGACAAAATTTCCTCTCCCACATGTGCATTTCATGCTCTTGTTACGGCCTAAGGGGGATTCCATTCATTTCCACCAATGTCTTTTTCATATTTATTTCTGAAAAGGATTGCGTCATCTACAGGGTGTTCCAGAGTTGACGACTCACTCTTTGAAACGCAATTACTTTCGAACAGAATAACATATTTATTTAATGTACGTACCAAAACATCAAGGAAATACTAACTTAAGACCTGTTCTCCATGGTATGGTCAACCACCCCCTTTCCACGTCGATGCAGGCCTGCAATCGCAAGGCGACGTTGTCGCACACCTTCCGACAGAAGTCAACAGTGATCGCGTTGAACTCCTGTGTGATTATGTCACGCAGATGCTCCAGGGAGCCGATTCGATGGTGGTAAACCTTTTCCTTCAGATAACCCCACAGCGTCAGACTGATTTTGCTTTTGCTGCAGAACTTTCCAGTGCATCTCGGATGCGCTGTTTGTTTTCTGCATTCACAACTGTTCTCCCTTTGCCGGGTTTCTTTTGATGCAAGACACTTCCAGTTTCATCAAACTGTTGGTTTATCCTCGCAACAGTTTTTCGGGTAGGAGCCGGTCCACCGAAAAGGTTTGCCATTTGACGGCACACTTCTGTAACATTTTTTGTCACTGAATACAGTCGAACACACTGGACACGTTTCTCTAACGACAGTCTTGCTTCGGCCATTTTTGTTGCAAGACCTGAGCATTGCTTAGTACTGCCACCTACATGGAAGATTGTCGCAACCTCCCTTGATGTTTTGGTACGTACTTTAAATAAATATGTTGTTCCGTTCGAAAGTAATTGCGTTTCAAAGAGTGAGTCGTCAACTCTGGAACACCCTGTAGATGGAACTTGTGGTGGGATTGTAGGATATTTGGTAATAAAATAAATAATGACTTTATTCTGTAACAAAATTCCATTTGAAAATGGGCAAAAAAATCATTATGAACTCCCTCTGACAAAGTGTTTGTTGCAAGTGAAAGTCACTTGACCATAACTAATTGACTTTCTGTCTTGTACAGACATGCAGAAATTCCCCCTTCGAATGAAGGACAATGATTTGCTGGTCACTGAGCTGTACCATGACCCATCTAATGATCCTATCACAGCCATTTCTGTGTACTTGACGCCAAAGACAAGTGAGTGAACATGACAATACCACTCTTGTTATTAATTTGCACCAACACTAATAATAATTGATGTTGCAGGTCTGTGTGGGAACTGGATTGAAATAGCATACGGAACAAAGTCTGGGACAGTTCGTGTTATTGTTCAGCATCCAGAGACTGTTGGGCATGGTCCACAGCTGTTTCAGACATTCACTGTTCATCGTAGTCCTGTCACTAAAGTAAGCAGAGATGTTAGGTTTCAGTTTTACAAGTTTCAGAAAGAACCAAAGCAACTATAGCTGGAAGGTGTTATGCAGTAACCATGTAACCCACAAATCGTAAAAATTCCAGTAACCATCGTGCATAGTGCTAAAAAAAAATCTTAACCTAACATTGGCGCCTGTTAACAAATAATCTGTTAGCAACGGCAAAATATAGGTACAAAATCTATCGTTTTTCAGTGGGATTTTTTTACTTGAACAGAACTGCTACTTGTTTTTTCTCGGTTTCAACATGTTGTGGGTTACATGGTTACTGCATAACACCGTCCAGCTAAGTATCTGGCTATCTGAGCTATCTGGCTATCTGAGCAGAATCCAGTTTTGAAGTAAACTAGGTATTTTAATATTGCAATGGCATGTGTGAATATGTTTTTTCGAAATCCTTTTTCTCATGGAAATGTGCAAGAGCAGCATAATATAAGGTATCTTAAAACCAAACTTCTTAGAATATACAGTACCTTGTATGCTGACTAGAATATTCCTGATGGATATTGAGCTGTGCATTTATAAAATAATACAACGAGTTTATTTGAGAGCAAGCAGCTGTATGTACTGTAGGAAAAATTCAGGATGCTGTATATACAGGGTGATTCTCTTGAATGGAAACCCAAACATTCCTCAATAACTTTTTAACTATGGTATGGTTCCCGATGAAAATTAACATATAGCCTACTTACCTTGTATCATGCCAAACAAGGTCTGACTAAAGAATATACCAAAAGTGGTCCCCTCCAGCATCCAAGAATTTTTTAATGTGAGTCTGCATATTGCCGAAGACACCTGCAGATTGGGTACGGGGATGGCATCAATCTCCCGCCACGGCGCGCCATAGGGGGGTTCACACTAGCTGACGGTAGCATACGAAACGAACGAAACGGAATAGTGGACCAATCAGAGCCCAAAAGTGAAAGTCACTTTTAGTCATCCTCATGTGGGCTCGATTGGTCCACTATTCCATTTCGCTCATTTCGTATGCTAGTGACGGTAGCTGACGGCGTGTGGTGGCGGGAGATTGATACCATTCCCGCCGCCACATCTGCAGGAGTCTTCGGCAATATGCAGACTCGCATTAAAAAATTCTTGGATGCTGGAGGGGGCTCCTTTTGGTGTATTCTTTAGTCAGACCTTGTTTGACATGGTACAAGGTAAGTATATGTTAATTTTCATCGGGAACCATACCATAGTTAAAAAGTTATTGAGGAATGTTTGGGTTTCCATTCGAGAGAATCACACTGTACCAGGTAGTGTTGCCACATGTGTACATGATCGGTGCAAAGGAAATGCTACCACAGATGCTTGATTTTATGACTTGGTTAGACATGTAAGTAATGCATAGTAATGTTTCAGGTGACTTTGTCCGAGAAGTATTTGGTGTCAGTATGCAGTGAGTATAACCATGTCAGAACCTGGAGTGTGACAAGATTCAGAGGGATGATTTCAACACAGCCTGGGTCCACTCCAGTGGCTTCATTCAAGATAGTATCTCTAGAAGAAGTGGAACCAAATATTAGTTATGCTGCTGGAAATGATTGTGGTGAGAACACTTTCATTAGAAGCTTTTAATACTGATAATAATAATTGAAAAGCAACTGAACCATGGAAATTGAAAGGGGCAATTTAAGCATTAGGAACTTGTTTGAGCCCCTGACCCAGGCGATCTCCATCCTTATGCTCATGATTGTACTATATCGCCCAAAAAGATAGAGACGATTTTGCATTGGACTCAAGTGCAACTTGCACTTGAATCAAATGCCAATCGTCTCTATCTTTTTGAGCGATATAGTACATCTTATGTTTTGCATGATTAGAGGTTACAACCTGTATAATTGGTGGCTTCTATTATTGGTTTTCCCTCATGAGGCAAAGTGGCTCTGCAAGAACATATGCATGCTGTGAGAAAGTTCAATCTCAAACCAAGCTTTCCCAATGTGTAATACAAAATGATCAGAGTCCATGTAAGTCTGTCATTATGGTTGTTGCTGCTGTTGTAGTTGTTCTTATCATTTTTCTCTCTTGTCATTTGTATAACTTGCAAAATCTCATGACAGGTCCATATGGAGAACAGGATGACGAGCAGGTATTCGTCCAGAAAGTTGTGCCAGAAACGGATCAATTGTTTGTACGCCTTGCTTCCAATGGAAAAAGGTTTGCCCATCCTAATAGATGTTTAATAACTCTTATGCTAATAACTTTCCCTTCCATGCACAGGGTGTGTCTCATCAGATCAATAGATGGGACGACGATAACATCATTTTGTGTGCATGAATGTGAAGGGTCAAGTCGAATGGGGTCACGACCCAGGAGATTCATCTTCACAGGCCACAGCAATGGGGCCATCCAGATGTGGGATCTTACCACAGCATTGGATTTGGCTTCTAAAGGAGAGCCAGGCAAGTTAGAAGGAAAAACTTTCCGATTGTAGGGTCTGTCTTGTTATACTTTGTACAATATTATTGCAGACACTCTCTCGCAAGAAATGCAAATGCAAGTGTCCGGAATAACATTGTGCAGATAGCATCTGCTGTGACATGCAATTATCAGAAGGTAGTCAAACATTAATCATATGCTGTGTGTTGAGGGAGGCAGAGTGGCGCTGCGGTAACATATGTGCCCACGGATGTTAAGGTCCCAGGTTCGATCCCAGCACGGGGTTCCCCCCTTCGTCTCGTGCAGAGTTGGGCCATATCTGGCTTCGTCTCGGGTGGAATTTCCATAGACTAATCCACCCGGGGAAGTTCACAAAATGACCACTCCAACGACATTGCACTGCACTTTGCACATCCCCTCCTGTCATCCTGCCCATGGGCCCGGGTGTTACTTAACGAGGTTCCAATAGATGTACAGGACATAATAAAGGTCCATGCTACATACCTCTGAGGTCAAGCACTACCCAGATTATTAAAAATAATGATGATGATGATGATGATGATGAGGATGATGATTATTATTGTTGTTGTTGTTGTTATTATTATTATTATTATTATTATTATTATTATTATTATTAATCATATACTGTGTGTTCTGAGTATTAGGACCACAAGAAAATGCTCCATGTCAAACTTTGTACAATTTTGTAACATTGAAAATTTGGACTCTGAATTCATTCCATCTCAAATCAGATGATGATGATGGCATCCGACCATCTCGAATATTGTTTAAACAATTTATGGGTGTGCACACCTACGACCTAACATGAAATGCCAAGTTTGAACCCTATGGCAATACCATGGGCAAAGGAACCATGCTGAAAATTGAGCTCACAGAGGCAAATCAGAAAAGGAAGCAAAGAAGGATTCATTGTCTGCTTTAATGCAGCTCCAATGCCTGGATATTTGTCCTAGGAAGTCCAGTTGGAGAGCAGCTCCTACCCCATGCGACCTCTCTCCCCCTCTCCTTTCCTGTAGTTCCCTTTGTTCCCTCTGGTCAAGTCTGTAAGTTATGAGGGCATTTCCATGATGCATCCGTCCGTTCGTAACACAAGTTTTGCCTACGTGCACAAGTGTATTTTATTGTAACAATTCCAGGATGCATGCACTGCATGCTGAATCCATTTCATGCAATGTGTGTGTATTGTTACAATAAAATACGCTAGTACATGTCAGCAAAACCTGCATGTCTGTGTTTTCATGGAAGTGCCCATGAGGAAAATGCCTGAGAGGGAGGGGACGGGTAGGAGTCCTTGGAAGGTTGCATTCTGTGGATCATGCTGTGGATTAACAGCCTGTTCTCTGTGTTTGCTGGGTTCATGAGTTTTTCACCATGCTCTAACTATGAAGTTTTGAAGGTGGAATGTGCCTCACGTATGATGAAATCCATATACACTACTGCCCAATTTGATCCTTTACAAATTCATCTTAATTTTTAATGACCTTACCAAGTGTTAATAATAGACTGAGCCTTACACTAAGACCTGGCTGGACGAAAGTAAATTAGGGAAAATCTCTGATTATGTAATCCACAGTACATAATCCAACACAATCAGAAATTTTCTTCTTAATTTGCATTCACACAACCAGGCCTGAGTCCCCTAAGTGCATTATTTCTATTTTCTTCTGCAAATTTTTCACTTCTGAAAGAGGAATAAAGAGGAAATGCAGAGACAATTCAAATTCCGTAATAGCCTTGTAAGTCACATGGATTTGATCCTGCAAGGTCTCCTTCAAGAGTGGACCCTAACTATCAATTTTAATTACAGCAATTCAGACTTCTGGAGGTCCCTCAGCAGAGGAGCTTTTGAAGTTACTGGACCAATGTGACCTAAGCAATTCATACTGCTCCACTCCATGCATCTCTCCCTGTCCATCACTAGTTGGATCAGGTGCAAGGCTTAAAGCTGCCAATGTTGTCTTCCTGAACCAGTCTCAATTTGGAACAGAGCCTGATTAAGTTCACCATCATTCAACCTCTACTTGCCATTTGTTTGGTGGGTTTGGATGCAGTAATGGTGGCTGGTGTGAAGTTTCTTTCTATGGACTCATAAGACAATGGCACTTCATTTTATTTATTTTTCTTTTGCTCAAGAGTAGATATTCACAAAATTTAAGTGGTGTATAATCCAGTGTGGACCTGTAGAGTAGATTTTCTGGAATACAGGTTTTAACCATTTTCTCACCTTCTCCTTGCCATCCATATGGATTCTCATAGCCCACAGATTATATTGCATATATGAATGTAATTTATTACTCATCACTTGTGGAGATTGGATAATGAATCTGAATACTGGAGCTGTGATATGAGTTGTTGTTGTCAGTAATTGATTTTCTTTGGCATTGATGTCAAGAGATATATATATTTTTGGGAAGCTGTATGTGGATGAATTACTGACTTTGTGGAAACAGTTATGCCATTTCTAGGCAGTCGTGTGTTGTTGAGTAACAAGAGTTTTTGAATGTTAGGAGCTAAGGAAGTTGCGCTCCAAAATATCATATTATCAGTATGTGTTAATTGTTAAGTGCTTGTGTTATAATTTCACCAATTAAAGTGGTATGATGGATGTAAACTTGCATATTTGACATTAACAGGGACCACCCAGAGTATTATGCAATGCTTATGATTTTGTGTTCTGTTCTTTTCGTATTAATAATATATGTTAACTTGGAGCATTAGCCATGCAGATTTGTCATTAAGTGCCAAATTGTTGCCCTAAAATATACTCCAACAGTAACATTTTGTAACAGCTACAAAATTAATTTTGGTCTATGCCAGCAGGGAAGGCCAGTGCATCTATTGTGAGCTCATTTCTTTCATGCAAGTGATGTATGGATGAATCAAAAAATAATAAAATATATGTCTCTTAAGTTTTTATTACCTTAACTATGTGTGATTATGCCATATTACTGCATATAAAGAAAAATGCTGGTGAAATTGGGCATGACCATATCACCATTCTGGTACAAAGCAGGGTTTTGTCTATATTTTACACGCAAAACATTGGTCAGTGTTGACGAGTCATGCCTTTCTTGGTGTTCTCCTGTAAATCACTTGCCAACTTTCACAATAAAAGGTGCCTGCGCCTCCATCCTCGTTGATCTATCATATTATGTAATCAGCTTGGTGGCAGGAACATTGTTATATTGTTGACTTCTTTACAAAAATTAATGGTTATTTAGGTAGCATATTAATGTACGAAGTTTCGAATGTCTTTGCAAGCAATAATTTTAATTTAATAAGTTCATGAAATTGCCTATTTTTGTACCAATGCTACCACAGCCCAGTCCAATCAAAGTTGGCCAATGTCAAGATTTGGATTTGTTTTCAAAGGTTGTCTGCACCATAAAAGGTAAAGATCATGCATATTGATCACCTACGAGCAGTGCAAAATATTGAAACATTGCCTGTGAGGCAATAACTCGTATGGCCATTTCATCATGTCTAAAATTTGTACTGATTTTGTAGGGAAGGAGTAAATCTCAAAAATTACCCCAATAACCAGCTAGCTGGTTCCTTCAGGGTATACTGGCCCCTTGGTCAATCCCAATTTATACCAGCATGCCAGAGTATAAGCAGTAATATGGTAATAGTACCAAATGGAAATTTAAATGAATTATAAATGAGTCCAGTAACTCTTTCACTGGGAAAGATATGTACCGTAATTAAAAATCAATTTTTCATTACTACCATTCCACCTGCATAATTTTCTCCGTGTCATGGTTGTTGTGTACTATTTGTTTTTGAAAGTATGATAACTTATCAGATGAAAAGCAGGGAACAAGCTTTTAGCTGTAAATTCTTTAATATTAGCTCCACTATTAATTTTTAACAAACCAAATTGACCTGTCACAATTTCATTCCACCCTTCCCTGAGGTGCTACTTTGTATGTAATTTTTTTTAAATATGTGGGTTGTAGGGAAGAGATCCTGACTGAGAAAAATATGCAGTATTGCAACACAGTATTTCCAATATATGGTGCTAATACTGCTAACATCTCAATTTTTCCAAAGAGCAAAGATTACAAGGCAATATTTTTGGGTGGCAAATTGGCACAAAATTTATATGTAATATGAGCAGGTATAATCCAAAGTGCTGTATCTATGGTTTGAATTAATTGATGAATAGCCAAATAATGACGACAAGTTCATTTCAATTTGTAATGCCCTGACTTTCTCTTTTCAATCAGTTCTAAAAGTTTCAAAACTACTCAACAGAAAAATGGTTCTCCGTCAAAATGATTCAATCTGATTTATAGGTGACTGTTGACTGAACCTCCTCATGTACAGTACCAGCTGAACCACACACAGGCTTTGATCCATGGTCGTGAGCCCAACCCGATTGTAGAGGAACGGCTACTATTTCATCGCACCTTCTCCGACAAAGTGCCAAGCATCTTGGCCAACAATTTCGATGTCAGGTTGAGCGGAGGTAACTGCGGGGCTACGTATGGGCAGGGTGTGTACTTCTCATCAAGAGCAGAGTTAGCTACACAATACTGCCATCCTGGCGATGCCCCCCAAGTTGTGTTCTGCTGCCGAGTGCTATTCTGTCAGATCATACAAGGCAGCTGCAGGCAGCTGCGCCATGTGGCGACCACCGGCAGAGTTCACATCCGGACGGGAGGCCATAGCGGCTGTGGACAAACTGGACCAGCCACAAGTGTTTGTCAAGTTTTACGACCACATGTTCTATCCTGAGTATCTCGTCAAGCTTGTGCCTGTTTAATTAATCCAATTATTAGGTACTCCCAATGACAGTAGAACCCTGATTATCCATCACCCACGGGTCGGATAACAGAAAAGGTCGGATAATAATCCGAGGAGTAAAATAACTTTATTGAAACACAACAAAAAACATGAAATACGTACAATATTGTGGCTTTCTAAGAAATAGTGGAGTACCAGTATTTATCTTTTACGAGGTGCAGTCAAAAATTACTTGAGCATAATTTTTTTAGCCATTGCGCATGATATTTACATATTTGCATTTAAAGACAGAAGCAGTTTGGTGGAGTGGTTATAGGGTCCGACTGGTAATCGGGAGGTCCTGGGTTCGAGCCCCGGGGCCGGCAACTCTAACCGTGGTTTTCTGTGGTTTCCCATGGTCCCTCCAGGAGAATTCCGGGGTTGCTTCCTAATTAAAAAGGCCACAGCTGCCTCCTTCCTTCCCTATCCCATCCCAAAAAGCAAAAAGTAAACATGTAAGCATGAGTTCCAGACAAAACAAAAATCCCCCCCTAAAGAGCCGAAAAAGGCTGATAATGGGGTAAGATATTATTATTATTATTATTATTATTATTATTATTATTATTATTATTATTATTATTATTATTATTATTATTATTATTATTATTTGCATTTAAAGGAACATGAAATCCAACCCATGTGGGATTTTTTGATATATGTTTCAAATTTCGCGCTGACCGGGTGTCTGTTTCGCAGCACCGACACTAGCATAATGGCAGACTTCAGCAAAGCCGATCAGCGTGTTGTGATGCTATTTCTTTTTCTGCAAGGGAAAAGTGCTCCTGTGATCCTCAAAGACATGCAGGCCATATGTGGGAACTCCGTCATGCCCTTACGGACGATCCAGTGGTGGGTGGAAACATGTTGACTCACCGCCACCCAAAAAATATGAATATAACAAATGCTGACGGTCATAACGACATAACTGTAAACAATATTTTAAAACATAATTCAATATGCCATACAAAGACACAATCATGCAATCGCAGCAAAACACTATGACATATATTTTAAAAGTGGTTCACAAAAGAAAAGAACTTGTGACACCCATGGAGGGCAGAATTTACATAAACAAACAGTAAAACCTAGAACTGCCTCACTCCAGTAATGTGCTCGATGAAGACATTGTGTGACCACCGCAGGCAGTCACTGGCACACAACTTCTTGAATAACATAAGGGATAAGGTATGATCTGCCACAGAGCCTTCTCATTACCTGATCATCATTGGCTGGGTCCCAGCTGCCCAAGGTCCCAACTGCAACAGCATCTATGGTGACCCTCCTGAAGTTGTGCCGATAATGGTCAGCAATGGCCGCGTACTTGACCTCCTTCAGCCTTTGGGCTTCTGCCAACGCCTCCGGACGGTTCTCAAATGGCGTAGTCTGTTTCCTATTCCAAAGACCTGTTTGACTTGGGTGGCCCTACCAATAGACGAAGCTCGCTACCACCGGCGTAGCTCTGGGGTCGCAGGAGAATGCAAACCCCACCACCATGATAAGGTGAAGGCAGTCAAGATGCCAATGGGGTGGGGGTGGGGGGCTTGAGAGTAGTAGTGCATATGATTAATGTGTGCAGTACCAGTCCACGACTGATAAGTTATATCATTTTGTCTCGCAGGATATATATATGAAGGTGTTGAACAAACAAAAGTAGGCAGTATTTCTGCCTATTGTGCTGAGGATGGTAAATATGAGATAATGCATTGTAGGTTGAACCATTTAGTGGGGAGAGACTGTTTGTGATCATCATCAATGATCATAAACTGGATGAGCCATCTGATGAAAGTGGTTTGGGATAGGCCAGGTCTCCACTTGCCTGTGTGGGTAAATGTTTGTTAAGTATATTTGCAAAGTTTTGCACTCTAGCATTCAGATCTCTGATCATCAACAAACGATTATCAGTAAAACTTCTATAAGTCGACTCTCCATATATGGTTTCCCATGGTCCTTCCAGGAAAATTCCGGAGTTGCTTCTGTAATTAATAGGCCACAGCCCCTTCCTTCTGTCCCTATCCTATCCCAATGAGCACAGTAAAATGAAAGCAAAGAGTTCCAGCCAAAACAAACTTCCCCCCTAAAGAGCCGATGGCTGATAACGGGGTATGAATTATTATTATTAGTTTCAGAGAATCTTGAATAGCCAACATCAGCAAACTGCAAACTCTATAGCTAGCATAACAATGTACAAGAGTAGGCTACCTGCCTAACAAGTTATAATAAGTCTCTTCTGAATCTCATTTAATTTTTTAATCCTTATCTAGAGCCATGAAGTAAAAAATTGTTAATTAAAGGGGGGCATTTGTCGCACCCCCCACAAAGATTTTAAGAGCGAGCAGCTCTTGGAGCGAGGTACTGCTGTACCGTACCATAGAAGGTCACATGTGCAATAATAACTAAAATATAAATATATATTGTGGTGAACTATTTATGGTTTATACAGGGTTTTAAAACCTCCCAAATTTACTTTCAAAACTGAGGTTAATGGTGGCACAGGTCATTTACTATCATTATAGGTACAGTATGTAGTGCTGGTATATAATCAAACGAAATGTGTGTGTGTGAGTGTGGCTTTAAATGCGATTGTTACCTAGGCTCTGTTGCATTAGCTGGCAATTTGAAAACATGCATTATTGTATATGAAACATCATTATGAGAATTGGAGGGAAAACCCGTTGTTCTCACTGACGATTGGTCAGATTGGTCTAGTGCGCATCGCGATGTGCAAGTGTTGTCCGCGCCTTTTCCAACCCATGTATAATTTAAGGTATGGCCACCTCATCCATTGACCACGAGGGAAATGGTTGGTACTATGTTGTACCTTTTACAACATTATCTGAATTCTTAATCACACTATATGTCATCAATTCAATATTAAAAATAATGACCGACTTATTGTTTTTTATTGTCCCTCTTTTGCAAAGTTGGTAAAGAATGCTCATATTAGCTGGGTCTAAATATAACTGCTCTTTCAATAATTACAAAAGTAACGGCTATTTTAATAGCTCTTTAGTGCAGTGCAGTACAGTACGTACCGGTGCGTACAGTAAAGCGAGTACAGCAATGTGTCGTTTAAGAGACGGATATATGCCTAATATGGCTTTTCCAATGTTTCTGCGCACCATCAGCGAAAAATTAGCGTCCGCGAGCTGTTTACGTTCAATAACACACTGTCCCTATCATTTGGAAATCCGTGCAAATCACATATCAAACCAGCTTATTATTTTCTTCAATAGTGGTTGTTATGAGAAAGCCAACCATTATGACCAAGCCCGTTATGATTGGCCTGTATCTCCACTCGATCAATAAGGCAGAAGTAAATATAGCGAGGAGATTATCGCATACCCCGGCAATAACAGGGGCACAAGTCCAAAAAGTCAATTTCACAGGCGAGCACTTTGAGAGTTGTATAGTGTTGGTATAGTGTTCTCATAAATCAGGTATTGATGCAGCATTCGAATAATCAGAATTATTAATTTTTAATTATTTTAAATCAGAATAATTATGCATTCTGAATGTGCACACGGTCATGGACCCTGCTCTAGTAATAAGTCAAAATCGTCATTGTTGGACTTGTGCCCCTGTTATTGCCGGGATGAGATTTATATACACAGCATCATGTAAGGGATGAAGCTCATTATATATTCCCTGCGGACTTTACATCTTGGTCGTGTCCAGTACAGCAAGTCACTGGCGAATCATGATTCCCTGCTTTAAGCTCAGGCTGAGGCAATTTAGATCCATTGTTGATTGAACTAGCAAATCAATCGTATCAAGAGCTCGTATCTCAGTGGCGCGCAGTACCGTTTGCAAATAGCTATAACTTTCGACTTATAGCTAATATCATTTTCTAATAAATATTTGACGGGCCATGCCCACTCAGAAAATCATTCATGTAATTGGCCAGTACGGAATTCCTAAGTCTGTGATACGCTGTGAGTATTAATAATACCCGCCCACTTCATCGCGCACACATGCTGTCAGCTTGCAGCGTGTAAAACCTATGGCCTCAAAATGTCACCCATCACGTGCTCAACCCTAGATTGTGCCAAACTCTCTCGATTTACATGGGCAAGCGGGACGGCTGTGTAGGAACAAGAACGGACTAGTGTGGCGAGGAAACGGGGGCGAGACGGCTGCAGCTCTCCCGCCTTCCTCCGTTTCCGTCATTTCTGGCGTCGTAACGTTCCAATACAGCGTGCACTAGTCACGCTGTCTGGTCAGTACTTCTCTGGCCAACGAGGACCCAACGACGGACGCTGTCTCCACATCAGGCCTTGTGCAAGAGACGACTAATCCGTGTGCTCTTGGTAGAGGAAGTAAGGGGAAAGGGCACGGGCAGAGTTACGACCATGCCTCGGCTCAATCGTAAGCCCTTCCGGAGGGTCCTTCCTCCGTCGGACCTGGGTCCGGAAGAAATGCTCTTTTACTGCAGACTGACCAGGGAGGCATATAGGACCTACGAGTGAGTATTAACATGGTTCACCCACATGGCACAAATGCCTGTCTTGCTTTGACCCTCTCGGCGGTGGTGGCGGGTGCTAGGCCTAGGGCTAGCTTGCTTTGTGGTCAATGATGGGGAAATGGACAGTAAACCAGCCACAACATTTTTTGAATTACAGAGTGAAAGAGGTAGCTACATACAAGTCACTAGGATCAGGGAGCATTTGGTGTTGCCAAGGGGTCAGTGGTCAGTCTGGGCCAATGAGATGCTGTCATGTAATGCAATACATGCCTACCAGCACATCTTGTTCCCCATGTTCAAAGTGGTGGCTCTGAATTGGACCAGGGCAGTGGCATGATCACCTGAAAATGTTGCATATTAATAAAAGCGGGCCAAACTGACACATATTCAGACCAGTTCTCAGAGTGCAAACACTTCTTCATTTATGTTTTATAACAATATTCAATGAGCCACGTGAAGACAACTCAGATTGTGTGGCAAATAATGCAGGTGTGTTTCTGCTTATACATTTTTGACTTCATACAGTCTGTTACATGTAGGCTTACAACGCATTTTATGGGTAAAACTCTTTGTTGTCTGATGGAGTCAGTGGTGAAGTCCGCAGACATTTGCACAGTACTGGAAAAAAAAACTACCTTGTACCCCAGTGAGCAGTGACACTGCAGGCACAGGTGGAAGCATGTGCAAGTGGATTCATACACCTTCCACCCATTCCTGCTTACTTGGCACTGCTTGCAGAGGTACAAGTGCGTGTTTTTTTTACAGCACTTTACCTGCCTAATGGTCACTCCTACATTTTACTGGCATGCCACTCTATGTGTGAAAACGCAGATTTTAAGCTTACTGGTGATGGCTGAATGAGCAAGGTTTCTGTAAGCAGTATTCCTCTTGTGTTGGACTGCCCTGTGCAAGTCCTTTTGCAATCTCACATAGCATAGTTGCCCCTTCCACAGTTTATTCCAGCCCCCGGACACTTATACTACATTCTGGTGTTATCAGCTGCCAAGGCATTTTGCAGGGGGTGCTCACCTGAGAGCGCCATGAGACATCTCAGTCTCCGGATAAGTGGCGACCCTACCGGACTATAGGCTGAACTTTATAGGTACAAAAGAGAAGCGCTACATTGGGGGACCCAACATGGTCGCCGGTGGCCATTTTGGGCCCGCATGTAGCCCTTCCCTTTTGTACCTATAAAGTTCAGCCTATTGTCCGGTAGGGTCGCCACTTATCCGGAGACTGAGATGTCTCATGGCGCTCTCAAGTGAGCACCTTCTGCAAAACGTGTCGGCAGGGGGTGGGTGGGAGTGTCCAGACCTTATCTTCTATGGCCGTGGTTTATTCAGACTACCACATCTTCCAGCTAGCAAAGAATCTAACATGACAATAAGAAAATCTGACATTCTAATCCCAAAATATGCTCAGCTTCACGTAAGTTTTCAGTACCAGTACATTTTGATATGTGTATAAATACGGTATGCATATTGATTGATGGCTACCCCATACACGGACAAGACATGGTACGAAAGAAAGAGTGGATGAATATTGTGTAATTGGATTGTGTGGAGGGGATAACTGAAAGGGAGTTATGTGTTGACAATATAATGTTATTCAACAGTCAACTCAAAGGATGTCATCTGGGATTGATTTTGCTGTGTGATGGGATAATTTTTATTGGAAGTTTTCCCAATGATAATATATGAAAAAGTGAAACTCATATATTAAATATCTGTCTTCTAAGTAGTGTAAAGCTGGGCACGAAAGTTGAGAATTTATCTTCTTTTTTTTGTTGCATGAAATGGCCACAGGTATGGGACTTGGAATCTTCTAGAATTGCTAGTTTAATTAATTTATAATTCAGGAACTACTTTTGCACATGTAAACAAACCCATATTACTTTTAAAGTGGTTTGGAGATATTACCACATTGTTCAACCAACATTGATTTAATATAAGTTTAAGCATGAGAACCAGAAGTTGTTAAGTCCATTTTTGCCATTTTTCAGGGGAGCAGTTTGAAAGTTTCAAATAATGTTTGACATACCTTTCATTGACATTAAAGTCTCGCTAATTTTTCTGTGATATCACTACGATTGTATGGTAATGTAATGTAAAAATGGAGTATCTAGTACCTACACTGCAGGAGAAAAAAAAATAATTTCTGTCTTGGACTGAGCAACTTCTGGCTTGTAGAAATTTTGATTTTAATTTTTTAGCCACTTAAATGAGGAAATGCAGGGAAGTAATATCTCCTAAATTAATTTTAGTTCTTTTATTAGGCCTGAATGGGATGACAATAATTCTAAATACGTTTTTATGAAGGCTCTTTTTGGACTTATCAACATCTGGCACGAATTTTCTCTTCAGTGCTAAGAGTATCCCGGTCTGAACAGGGGACTAGTAATCATCTGGCAGGGATAAAACATTTTTCTATGAACATATGCCTGATCTGCCGTCAGATGTAAGAAGACCATAACTCAAAAACTAGTAAGGGTGAAAGTCGCATGGATGTCCTGCACTAATCCCCCCTGACTCAGAGAGGATTAGTGCAGGCCATGCATGCCACTTTCACCCTTACTAGTTTTTGAGTTACAGTCTCCTTAGATCGGACAGCAGTGTTAGAGGCCTAGAATTTGCCCTTATCTCAAAATCGCCAAAAATGGACTTAGCAACTTCTGGTTCTCGCTGCTTCAATTGTCTTAAAAAATCACAGTATAATGTGTAATATAAATGCAAGGTTGCTAGCACATTCAGTGGCCATTTCAAATCCAAAAAAATTGCAAATTATAAACTTTTTGGCCCAGGTTTTCACTACACAAACAACAGATTACGAAAAACTTGAGTTTCACTTTTTCATCTAATACAGTAAAACTTCTATAAGTCAAATCTCCATGGGACCGGGAAAGAACTTCTAGTTATAGAAGATTCTAGTTAGAGACGTTTGGATTTTTTAAAGCATAGAACTCTATAAGGAAGCCTACCTTTATATCCAGCGACGAAAGGTTTTCAAAACTTAAAAATAACTCTCACGATCACACGTACAATGTTCCTCGTTGTTTGGGTGTAAAAAAAACTCCGTGATGGACATTTGCCTACTCTTAGATTCAAAGATTCAATTGTCACAATTGAGTCAAACACTTCTTTTGGTACGTCTGGTAGACAGAGATCAGAAATTGAGCCTTTCTGTACTATCGGGTTCAAATACTTTTGGCCACTTTATCCTGGTCTTGAAGCAACCCTTCACACACACACACACACACACATGTTATAAAGTGCTATCCTTGTGAGGGTCTGGCAAAAATAAAAATTTAAAACTAACCTAACCTAACCTAACCTACAAAATACACACGAAATTTTGGTGACCTATTTTTTCACAGTAAAAAGGAGGTCTTGGTTTGATTTTCCGCCATCCTTGTGAGGACTGTGTACGTTATGAGGGCCTGAAAAAAGTCCTCGTAAGGTTTTCGGTCCTCACAAGGATAGGAAACTTGCGAAAAATATCCTCACAAGGATAGCAATGTCTGACCACACACACACACACACACATACACACGCCACCTTAACGTGGGGTATGTGCAAAGGGTTGCTTCAAGACCAGGATGTAGTGGCCAAAAGTATTTGAACCCAATATGTACATGTGGCCTACTCTCGACCCTTCGGCTGGGAAATGAGACAATTTTCCGTCCTCGCCAACATGAACTTCGACTTAGGGAGACTGAAAATGCGTTGATATCCCATCATAAGGCCTTCCCTGCACTTCGAGTTATGGAGAACTTTGAGTTATAGAAATTCGAGTTAGGGAAGTTTATTTCCTACTATTTTACATTGTGACCAACCAAGCTCATCATTTTCTTCGACTTATAGAGAACTTCGACTTAGGGAAGTTCGACTTATAGAAGTTATACTGTATTATTAGGAAAAACTTCAAATAAAAATTATTATGGTATACCTCAAAATCGATCCCGGAAGAGATCCTTCATTGCTACTGAGGGCCTTAATGGATTTTTAATTCAAGGGTAGCACTATAGTGTAGTGATTAGTGCCTCTGAGGTCCCAAATTCAATATGTAGTAGGTTGAGTGGAGGGTTTTTTCACGAGTTTTCTGAGGATTCTCCTATTTCCTCCCACTATCAATATTCATCACAGTGCAGACTGAATAGTCAGGTGTTGAAAGGAAGATTCCCTAAAAGGGCTCTCATGGGGTATCCTATAATTCAGGGCTATTCAACTACGAGGGTCGTTCGGAAATGATCCGCACTCGATTTTTTTTTGGCCACTACATGTACCAGCAGAGGCTGAATCACACTTGGGCTGCCTCAATGTATTCTCCACCGAGGTCGATGCACCGCTGCCACCTTCCTGGCAACTTCATGATCGTCTCACGGAACCAGTCTTTTGGTGCCCTCACCACCCAGTCATGGACAGCTCCTTGGAGCTCAGCTGCATTGGCAAATCTTCGTCCACGGAGGGGTTCCTTCATCTCGTCGAAAAGTCCGTAGTCAGAAGGTGCCAGGTCCGGGGAATAGGGTGGGTGTGACAACACAGTGTAACCCAGCTCGAGCAGTGTTTGTGTCGTTGTGCGGCTTGTGTGAGGCCGCGCGTTGTCGTGCAGGAGCAACACCTTTCGCGCCCATTTCCCCTTGCGCCGTTGCTGAATCCTCCGACGCAGACGATGCAGCAGGATGCAGTAGGTGGCACTGTTCACTGTGGACCCCTGCTCCAGCCAGTCCAGCAGAAGAATTCCCTGTGCATCCCAGAACACTGATCCCATCCGCTTTCCGGCTGACGGGGCTGTCTTGAACTTCTTCGGCCTCGGACTGCCAACGTGTTTCCATTGCATCGACTGGCGTTTTTTCTCCGGTGTGTGGTTGGAACCAAGATTCGTCCCCAGTGACGAGTCTTGCAAAAAACCCTGCGGGATCTGCGTCATGAATTTCCAGTAACTCTCGGCACCTCTGGACTCGCACCTCTTTCTGCTGCTGGGTGAGATCACGCGGAACCCAATGCGCGCACACTTTTTTAAAGCAAGATCCTCATGAATGATGACATGCAGGGTGGCCCGACCTAGGCCAGTGTCAAGTTCCAGTTCATCGAATGTGATTCGACGATTTTCCATGATCAAGTCGTTAACCTTCCCCACCATGACAGCTGTCCGAGAAGTCGACGGTCTGCCTACACTAACCCCCTTTTCCACTGTGGCATGGCCTGCCTTGAATGCCTGGATCCAGTCGTAAACTGTTCTGCGGCCTGGAGCCAGCACTTCTCCACACACAGCCACAAGACGACGGTGAATGTCCGCTGCTGTCACACCGTCTTTCCACAAGAACCAGGCTGTCCACCGTTGGCCGTGATAGTCGCCCTCCATCTTGTCCACGCTAGTCGACACCCTCCCGCGTTTCAAGTGGCGCTGTCGCTGACCTGATGCGGTGATTATGGGAAACTTTTTACAGCGTGTAGGGTACAGTGGCCCCCACTGTTGAGATAAATACCAACTTCGTGCAGCCACGTATGCCGCGACAATAAATTGAGTGCGGATCATTTCCGAACGACCCTCGTAGTTTATTACAAGGTCCAGTATTTACCTTTTCTGGGCCACTGAAGGTNGACAACACTTTAGATCAACGCGGTTGCCCGGATTTACCCCCCCCCCCCCCCCCAAATGGATTTTATATGGTACCACAGGGTTCATTTTTGAAAATATAAACATGTGCAGCAAGGGTGGAAGGGCCTATCAAGACAGGATGTATTAAGACATTTGCACCCTTTATGATGTCCTGTACAGGCGCGTAGGCAGAATATTTTTTGGAGGGGGGCCCATTTCATAAGCACAAGGTGAACAAGCCGTAGAATTGGGGGGTTTCAAGGTGGTGAATGTGAGAGATTTGAATGGGTGTGTATTTGATGAAATTGGTGGAACTTTTTCCAAAAAATCATGAATTAGTAATTTCTAATGCTATTTCAAACGGTCATGTATATCGTCGCGGTCTGGACAAAGTCCGGTCCGTGGTCCGTCAGTTGAATAGCCCTGCCATAATTCTTCCATTCAGGAACTAATATTTAAAACTGCTAGAAGCAGTTGTTTGAAAATAACTGCTTAATAATAAGCCACTTAGTGCCAACATGAACATTTCAAGAGGAACGCTCTACTCATAGAAGTAAAACACCTTATCATGCTCTGGTTCCAACTTGTTATTAAATACAATAATTTAATTTTCACAGGGAATTCTTCGACAGAGTGATTTTATGCAACTCCTTAGTTTGGTCATGCTCAATGACCGGAAAATCAAATTTGACCTTTCAAGAGGCTCTTGATAGTGAGGATAAGGCCAGGCAGACTCTAGAAGACTTTACATTTGAGGTAAGGTTGTGATTTGGGATTTAATTTCTTGACTCATCATGTATGGTGCCATGTTTTTCAGATCAAGCTGCCATTACTATACTTGGCATCACTTACCAACAGAGGTCGCATGAGTGATGTGTGCGATGATGTGCTCTACTATGCACGGGATCGGTATTTCAAAGGAGAGCTTGTCCAGGGAGTGATAGATGATATTTGGTAAGTTAACCTTGAAGGAGAACTTATGGAATTAAAATTCATCACCATTAAATCTCAGTTAACTGAACTAATTATTGCCCATTTAATAAATGCAGTCACCTCACTGTAGGTGGCAGTGGAACCAATCCTTTTGTGTGTGTGTAGGCAGGGTATTCATTCCCTGCATTTAATTTTGCTTATAGCGCTATCATGCCCAAAGACGAGAAAAATCACCAGTCATAATTCTGTATTTTCGAAACAACCAGTGTGACTTCTGAACACATGGGAGTGTTATGTTGGTGAAGGGAGAAGGCTGTGTTGGGGGGGGAGAGAGAGAGAGAGAGAGAGAGAGAGAGATTTTTCTGCATGGGCAGGTAGCTGTAAATACTAAATTGTCCATATGTAAACCTGCTTGTGTGGTTGTGTGAAAGTAATTCGAGATTATTCTTTTCAGGTGTACATGTCGAATTCTGAAGGTGATCCCTCCAGCACAAAATGACCTTATTGAATACAGAGCAGCTGAAATGAGACAGGACAGGTGAGAATCATTAGTGCAGGACTTCTTCCTTTGTCTAACTCATGAGAATCATAATTAATAGCCCTGAAGAGAAAGGAAAGCTAGCTGATCGCAAGTTCTGGCCACCAGCATCTCTCTTCCACTATGAAGTGGAGGATCTGGACCCAGATGATCCATCCCAGACCATATTTTCTCTGGATGCAGGATCTCTTAGAAGACCTAAAGGCTATCTCACTCGAGGGAAGGTGACACTGTACCTGAAGCAATGTATGAAATTCACCAAACAGGGAATCTTCACAATTAAGGTAGGGAGGAGGTGCACGTTATGATATTCAATCCTGCCATATGGGAATTATGCATGCGTAAGAATAAATTTTTTTGGCTGATGTATTATTTGTCCGCATCTCAGCAATGCGGGCAGGGTGGCTATTTTAGCCAGCCAAGCATCCAGGTCTGTGAGAAAGGTAAAAGTGACTGAGAGGGGAGAAAAATATTTAGGCTACATATATGACAACAAATTTGATGATTTATTTACCCCCAAAACATTCAAACAGGTGGAATACTTGTGTAGATTTACCGAAGCAGGTTGGTGGAGTGGATAAGGCGTCCGACTGCTAATCGGGAGGTCCTGGGTTCGAGTCCCGGGGCCGGCGATCCTGACCGTGGTTTTCTGTGGTTTCCCATGGTCCTCCCAGGAAAATTCCGTAATAATAGGCCACAGCCGCCCCCTTCCTTTCCTATCCTTGGCCCATCCATGGGGAGGTGCGGTGTCGGTGGGGGTGTCTGACCTGCACCTGGGTAAATCCACGTGAAGGCGATCACTCATAAACCCTTACCTCACCGATTTTGAGGAAATTTGGTACAGTTGTAGGTCTCATTGAGATATGTAGCCA
>KZ539319.1:7961-26124 GCA_000934665.2 Catajapyx aquilonaris
GCCCCCCCCCCCCCCCAAATAGAAATACGTTCCGCCGCCGTTGACACCACCACACCTTATGAGATAATACGTAGACCTACATTGCGTTCACATCAGTGGATTTCGTCGAGTCGATTCAAGCGGGTCAGAATAACATTAAGGCGCACAGCCCTACGCTCAAGTTCCTTTACAATAAATTACCGACGGGGAGGGGAGTATGCTTAGATTATTATAGTAATTCACTATTTTCGAAGTAGGAGGGACATACCGGCGCTGATGGCCTGGTGGTTAGCGCGCTAACCTCTAGACCCAAAGTAGTGGGTTCGAACCCGGCCGAGGTCGGTGACTGTTTATCTCCGGGTGGTAGAAAAGTGAGAGTGCGCCTTCCTTCGGAGGGGAAGTAAAGCCGTCCCGTCGGTCCCGTGTGCTTGTGACATTGCGCGAGTGCACGTTAAAGATCCCCAGAGTGGCAAAATTTCCAGGAGGAGGACCACCCCCTGGCGCTGGCGTCGGTGTTGAGCCTAGCGGCAGAAATAGCCTCCTGAGACCCGAGAAGAATTGAGTAATGCAATGTCAGTTCCTATTGCATTTTCTGAACATTTTCCCAATAAGAAACGAGAAAAAAATTATAATTTTAAAATATTGAAATAAATAATGACAAACAACCAATGAGAACATTAGGATTCATTTCCTGCTACAAAAGCAGAACGGATGAAAGCTGAAAATTGAAATGCCACTAAATGGATCACTAACATAGTGCTCTATCCTCAAAACAATGTTTTTGAAATTCATTTGTGGAATTCGTGGTAGAAATTCCTCTCAGAAGACAATTAAAGATAAATGAAATTATTTTTGAACGCCACCACTCCAGGCATGGGGCTTGCTCCTTCCCTTCTTACCCCCTCGCATGGTACCTCGCTATTCTAGATTTTAAAACTGAACTGTATAGTGCAAAGCGCACTTCCTTATGGGTGTATAGGTACAGGCACTTAGAGAAAAGTCACATCCCATTCAGCTAAAAAAAACCTTTTTTCGGATGTCCATTTAAATGGGCATTTGGTCTCAGGAAGAAAAGAAAATTACCAGTTCTCTACAGTCTACCGTCCAACAAAGATTGCCACAGACATTTCTCTTTGCATTTCCTAATGCACATTCCTTGTGAATCCCAGGACATTCGCTGCATTGACAAAAATCGCACTCTAAATATGAGGAAAAAAATAAAACTTACAGTATCAGAGCGACTTCAGCAGCGGCATCCGCCATTTTTTCCTCGATTTAATTTTCGCGGCCCAAGTCAGATATTCGACACTAGGTGGCTACACCTATTGAGGCCAGATTGTAATCATGGGATATCAACAGATTACAGTTCTATTGGCATCACTAGCTGGCGCCAAAAAAACTTTTCCAGATGTCCATTTAAATGGACATTTGGTCTCAGGAGGATAGGCCGACGTTAAGCCCCACTGATCAGAGTAGGAGGGGCATACCGAAGCAGGTTGGCATAGTGGATAGGGCGTCCGACTGCTAATCGGGAGGTCCTGGGTTCGAATTCTGGGGCCGGCAACCCTGACTGTGGTTTTCTGTGGTTTTTCACGGTCTTTCTAGGATAATTCCGGGGTCGCTTCCGTATAATAGGTCACAGTCGCTTCCTTCCTTCCCTATCCTTGGAGGTTGAAAGGCAATGCTGGGCCAACCTCCTTAATATCAATTATAAAGTAGGAGGGGCATGACATATAGAACTGTAGACTGTATAGTAGCAATGCTACGTGTAGATTCTACTTGTACCTGGACACTGCTATCAAAGCAACTTGGCAGGGAGAACCTAGGACGCGGCCTATCATTCCCAACAATAAATTACTGGCAACCAAGTGGATGGAAGCAACTGCTACTTCTAATGTACAGGGGTTGGACAATCATAATAATAGGGCCACCTGCCAAAATCGGTTGAAATTTCGTGCCTGTTTTATTCGAAAAATGGAAGGTTACAAATATGACTTTTACTTAGTTTTGAAGCTAGATCGATAATGTACTCGTACATGTCTAGGTATGCAGATGGCCCAAATATCACGAGAAGCTGAGAGAAACAAAAAGACTAACGATACCACCCAGGCCCAATTTTTAACCAGAGTGTCCCACACTTTTCATTTGAAAACGAAAACAGCTACACATATGACCTATACTGTGTTTTGAAGCTCAATCGATGTCACTTTGTGTGGTATAGAGATTTACCAAAATTACCGACAGAGGGTGGGGGGGGGGGGAATATAAACGACACCCCCTTCACCGGCACTAAATCTGAGAAGAGATTGGACAAAATAATGCATAGTAAGTTTGTGTCGAATTTTCGTCCCACTACTGGTTACTACTAACCAGTACCAAATTTGGCCCTGGTACTGCTAAGTTAGCATTAACTAGCAGTGGGACGAAAATTCCGGGGAATGGGGGTGTCGTTTCTACGTCTACGTTCTACGATATTGGGGCATCGATTACTCTGGCTGGAGATTGGTCTGGAGATCTGACTCACCTTGTAGAAAAATATATGATGTGTATCTCTTAGAAATAATAGACCCGTGCAGTAAACCTTCTTCAAGTGGATATGCTATCTTCAGTCAATATATTGTATAGCTTCGCTCTAGCTCTTAGAAACGATGAATATTTCTATTCTGAAGTCGTATATTTACATGTTAGAATTACGTAACCTTATACAGACAGTGTGTGGGTTTCGCTTTTTTATTCTCTCTCTCTCTCTCTCTCTCTCTCTCTCCGCCCCTTCTCTCGTTCTTTCTCTGTTCCTTTGGGTAGTCAAGTGCATATCTTTTGAATTGGAGTTGCTTGTTGGCAAAGGATGTTTTGACAAAGACTGGGGGAGGGGGATGGATGTGTGGGTGTAAGGGGTAGCTTCCTTGCAATTCCGGTAGCAAAATCGAGTAGCGGCCTGTGCTATAGGAAACATCAAAGTGAATGAGATGGAAAGGATCAGATGACAAGAGCCTTGTGCAGCCTCTTCTCCTCCTCCAGATCAATACGATCCCCCCCCCTCCCACCCACTCCCACACTACTTGAACATCCACCTTCCACAGCCTCTGGTCCGAAAGCGAGAAAGCATCCTTTTTCCTGCATCCCAACTCTTTTGCCTTTACCCTTTTCTCTATTTTTGCCGCCACTTGAGGGAATTGAATTCGCTTTTTTGAATCCTCCCTCTTTCCCTCTAGATTAAAATTTACCAATGTGTTGGCTACGTGTCAAGATGGCCACTGGTATCCTCGCTAAATGTAGGCTATATCAGGAGAACCACATGACTTTTGTCGTTCCTTCTAATCATTTGCACAAAGCAAAATACCAGGCAGAAAAGGAAGCACAAACAAAGGGAAAGACTGACAAAGTAACAAAAAGTATTTAAACTGGAAACGTGGTGTGTAGTGGTTATTGTCACAATCTCGGATGTCACGACGTGTACGATCCCCATGTGGAAACCATTTCGATGGGCTCTCCCTGTATTCGCGTGGGTTTACTCGGGATTCTCCCATTTCTTCCCACAGTCAAAATCGATCAGCAGCTCACCAACTGAATAAGCTTTGGAACATAATAGTATCCACTAAGATACTGGAGACCTTTAATCTCGCCTTTCATGGGGTAACCATTTTTACTTACTTAAACTGGAACTTACAAATTAACTTAGTTTCGGTTTCCGAAGTAATTACATGCCCTTGTATACAGAGCTATAACTCCAGGTCATCCAGCTGCCATAGCAGTGGAAACCTTGCCCATTGCAAGTAATATGTATGTATGTGGGTCATTCTAAATAATTTACTTGAACTTTTCATGTCCTGAAATTGGAATATTAATTTCTCGTCAGCCTTTAGCTGCTTTTGCTCCATGCTATTTTACTTTTAAAAGTATTTTATTACTTCATACAAAATGTATTAAATGAGTTTAAAACTTTATTTTAATACGAGATAATTTTTCCCCATCACACAGCGTCTTTTTCTCACTGTCCGTGATGAGTGATGACGCTACTTTGTGAATATATTCCGTAACGTTATTTTCTCCTTTTTAAGCATTTTCTCACGATAGCAAAACAAGATATTACAAAAATCAATTCTTGAAATCCATTTCCTGTATCCTACCTAAAAGACAGTAATGGCCACCCATCCAGATAGTAATGGCCAGGTATCAAGATAGTGATGGCCATGGCAGCAAACAATAGGTTATCTACAGTAGGGACCAAAGTAGGGACCCCATCGGTATTAGGAAGGTAGGCCTAACTGATGTGAGATAAAGCCACTCAAAAGCCTGTACAAGTTGTCGGGAAATATGACTGATTAATTTTATTTTGCAAGTATTTGTCACATACAAGAATAGGCTTTGGTCGTTACACACAATAAGATAGGCCTATGGATTTGCTATTGTTGCGTATTTCCTCCTAAATAATTTCTGTCATTTCTCTCCAAGAATAACTCTTGTGATCATGATACTTAGGCCTACATAATGTGGCATTCAATTTTTTAAAGCCTAACACAGTAATGTCCATGGCATGGCCATCACTATGAAACGTCATTAGATGCTGGAGAGTCATGGCCATCCTAATGAATTCATACTCCTGAACAAAGGGACTGGTGTCAATCCCATGCTTCAATAAAACACTTCTGGACAAATACTTTCATATAGCTCGCATTGCTTTTGGAATATTTATGAGACCAGAAACACACTTACAATGCAAGATCCTTAAGGTGAGACCCTACTGAAAAAATATATTTGTTGATACTGAACGTATCAAGGCATCATGTTAGTACCATGTTGAAGATACTTTAAGAATATCATAAGACAATTTTTAATTAGTTATGTTCAGTTGTTAAGATTTTATGGCCTATAATACACGTTCTTCATTGATAACTTGTAAATGCTCCGTGCGTCTATAAGTGATTCAGACATCTGATTTTTTTCACAGACTAATACAACCTTAATAAACAGAACTGAGCATTGGCAATAGCAGATGTTGAGCCAATTCATCTGCAGATTTCTTTATGTGCACCTACTAAAGTAAAATATCAAAATATGGCAAATTTCGTCGAACAAATATTTGCATTTTAAAAAGTTGTCAAGTAACGGTAATGGCCATGCTCAGTTTTGTTCCTCACACCTTAAACATGCTTTGTGCAAATACCTAACCTTCTACGACAAAAACTGAGACGCATGGAACGTTTGGAACGCTGAAAAAGGTTGTTTTGAGAAAAACACATCAGAAAATTGATAAACAGATTTGTTCAATTTTTCAGAACATTGCAGCCCCATATGTTGGTCCCTCCTCTCTTTTTTGGCTGCTTCAGCAGTCTTCTTGGCCCGGTGAATTTTCTTGCGCTCTCTCTTGGCTACAGCTTCACTTTGTAGGGTAAACCATACAGTTATGGGCCACTTAAGAAATTTTCCAAGTTCACATCATCACATGACCCACAGTAATTACATCTGCAGTTTGATTATATATTTTTTTCTGAATCGTCAGAATGTTCTCTTTTAAGGAACAACTGCAATTTTGAAATTCTCCCTTACTGTCATTTTTGGCAACATACCCAGCTTTCTCTGGCGTGAGCCCGGTTCAGACAGCTACGGACGGACTAAAGTGTCAATAACTCCGCCAATTTTTGGTATCTTGCGGATTTTCAAACAGGTGCACCTTTATGTTGCGGTGCATAAAATCATAAAAGTGTTAAGATCACATTAAAAAATTTCTTTTATGGCTAAAATGTCTGTAAAGTAGGACCCCACCCGATGTCAAAAATGTATTTGGTCGTTCATTGCTGCCAAAGGGGGAAAACTATTCGGAATCTGAAAAAAATTATACTTCCTAAATTTTACACAGATTTATATAGAGATATTAACTTTTGAATAAATAATGTAGTTTAACAGATGATGGCTGTAATATATCCTCCACAAGGGTGAGGCACCGTTTGGGCATGCATATGAATTAGTTCCGTGTCATTCATAGGCTACATTGGAGGACTTTGTTATGAGCAGCACCGAGAATGGCTTTTCCATAGTCTAAAAATGTAACAGCTGATGTGTGAAGGGCGTAGCAATAGTTTTTGTGTCAGTTTCTTCTTGTTGTTGTTGCATTACTTTTGATCACCGAGTACCAATTCCGGCCACTATGTAAGCTCTGCTAGCGGGGCGGGAAAGAAGGTAAAACCGGACTCTGGCAACATTGTGTTAATCCCTACAACCCTTCTGTCCTCTTATCAAGTGACACCCTCCCCATCCCCTTTCTTGAACGCGCAGATAAGACTTGGCCAGGTATATCTGGATTTGAAGAGCATATGCCTATGTCGCATCTTCTTCCTACATTCATATTAAGGCAACATGATAATAGAGAAAGGAGTCACTAACTTGAATAATATTCCTGATACTAAAATCTCGTCCCCGCCATTTTATAGGGCTGCATCATGGTCAGGACGCTACTACTTTTAAATAGACTGTTGTGAAAGAGGACATTGGTACAGTACCGTTCATAAAGAATGGTACCCCTCTTACAGACAAAATGTTTTTGCTGTTCCCAACCCCTGGGTCGCTTGCATGTTTTAGGGGTCGTGAGGAATGCTGAGAAAAGGCAATGAAAATCAAGAAAAATATAAGAAAAAAACAGGGCAAAGTATGAAAATTTAAGGGGGGAAATTCATCTCAAATCTATGTAAGCATTGCACCAGGTTGAACATTTTGGTAATAAAAAATTTCGGGAAAAGTCGAGATGGGGTCATATACCAGAGCCAGAGATCTAGGACGAAATCAGGATGGGGCCATCCATAAATTACGCAACGCTTTGGGGGGGGGGGGGTGGTCGACGCCAGCGTGACATGCCGTTACAATGGGGAGGGGGAGTCCGGCCGACCGTTACGTAATGCCCTAATTTAAATACAATTAATAGAAAAAATTCAATTTCATAACATTTTATAATGACGCCAGTGCCTGGAATAGCCTCATGACGTCATCGAAGCAGTTACTTTTAAATATTAGAGGTTATCAGAAATATGAGGTTATTATAAATTAAGCAACTCTGTTATTGTAGTGGTCTGGCCTGTAGAAGAATGGTGTGCTCTAAGCTTGGTTCTAAGCAGGTGTGCTATAGATCTAATAACGATTTATATACGATGACAATTTAATAACCGTAATAATTTATCATAATTCTGAGAATAAAAGTGAGTTTTTATATTTTACTTCTCTCAATTTGCCATTTGTAATATTTTTAGCATACAAGAGAGGATAATTATTAAATTTGGTTTAAAGGTGGGAGGGTGGGAGGGTGTTAGTCGAAGTGTGTTAAATACATTGTTACATGGGGGTAGGGGGGGGGTCAAAAAAGCCGAAAATCAGCGTTGCGTAACTTATGGATGGCCCCTTAGCATCTAATATTTTATACCGAAATTTTTTTGGGTACCAACATGACGCGCCACGAGTAGTAAATTCCACGTGATTGTGACGTTACTATAGCGTCATTGCCTGTATCTGTATGTAGGCCTATACAAACTTATTAAAAATTTATATGAAACGACCTCCTGGGTTTATGAAATGTATATGAATATCGTGTTGAGGCATTAATCCCACCCCAAATCTGTCCAATTTTACAGATGCAAATATACAAATGCAGTCAACTGTGTATTGCTCAAAACGATCAATATTTTTGAGCCATGTAGTAACTTATGTCAGTTTCTCATGTCAGTAGGGGGATGGTGTGACGTCAAATCAGGAAACTCGTTTAGTCCGTATAGTGGGGTATATGACTACTCTCAGCCGGCTGCGGCACATACCGCAGAGAATTATAGCCGATAACAGCAATGGCAGCAACCCTTGGGCAAGATAGTCAAGACCACCCCAGCTTATGTTTGGGTCTCAGAGCATAGTTGCCGGTTTTTTGACAAATTCTGGCTTACTCCCTCTCCTCCTCACCCCACTTTTGCGAGACATCTGTTGAGAGAAAAAGCCCGCCATAGCTGAACTGCCACGTGGTGGAGGACCGAGGAAACACAGCCGGACATCAGGCATTCCTGGCCATGATGAAAAGTTCCAAAAAAGTCACAAAAGTATAGTTATGGGCCACTCTTCGCAGTTATGGGCCGTCTTTTGGGCAGTTATGGGCCACCTAATTGTAGGGACTCTATTGTTGTTTGCCGCACTTTCGTGGTGCAGGGTGTTGCCCAGCATTGTTTCCTACTGTCTCAGCAGTTTTTCAAGTTTTTATGACCACCCGCCTAGCCTCTGTCGTCATTTGCGTAAAAGATGCATTTACTCCGGAATTACCGAACCTGCCTGCCAAGAAAAGAATTTCGTTAAGAACAAATGACTTTTCCAACTGAAATTCCTTCATGATTGTCACATTCACCTACCTGCCCACTTCTGGAGGTGTTTACCTCCCTGTTTCCCCTTATTCCATCATGTTGGGTAGGGTCTAGGGGCACTATTGGATAAAATTATGCAGGCTAAGTGTAGGCTAATATACAGGTGCTGAAGCCAAGTATCCTGGTAACTGAAAACGGGTATAGGGGGTTATAGAAGGGAAATAATTCTGAATAAACTTGAATTTATTTCCAAAATGAAGACCAAGTTGATACGAATGGATGGTAGGGCCCTATTATGCAACAACCAATCAAGCCACATATGCCGCAGAGTCGAAACCGAGAAAAAGTTGTAAGGGCGAGTTGGAAGGTGATTCCTCTTAGATGCCTTACTGCTTGTGCATGTAAGGCCACTTTTCGACTCCACAGGAAAATAATGTGGGTTAACTAATTCTTATTTCATGACACCGTCCAAATAGCCCTATGTGAAATCAAAAAAGGCTGGATCCTTTAGCTTCCTCTGCAATGTGGCACGGGGGACACCATATTTTCTGGCCAGAGCTCGTAGTGACGGTCAGTTCTCAGAATTTGCAAATTCTTCCAGCGCATAATGCACTACAGTCTTAGAGGCGACACGTTTTGGCATCTCTGAACAGAATAATGAATAAATAATACAGTTATGAGCACCCTGGCATATTATAGTTATGGGCATAGCGGCTCATAACTGTCTAATATCATCACAAGTTGCATAGTTGCATACCTGCATTAAGCATACAACAATTCCATTCCAAGAAGCATTTCAAAAAGCTATTTTTAAAATTGACCTCGAAATACAGTTATGGGCAGGGTATGCCCATTAGGGGTCGTCCATATACCACGTGACCGTTTTGGGGGGAGGGGGGGTCTGCTGATATACCACGGTTGGTCACAGGGGGAGGGGGGAGGGTCGGCGAAAATTCATGTGGTATCTCTGAACACAGTGAATTGGCACATATGGGAGCTTTTGCAGATGCAGATGGGTTCAAAATAACCTAAAATTCGAAATAAGCGACCCCGAAAACATGGGGAGACATGTTTTTTACGTGCTTAAACAGTTTAGGTGAGGAGCTATCAATTTCGATCGCGCTTTTTCTGATAACATTGACATTTAAAAAAAAAACACGTGAAAAGGGGGGGGGTTCCAATGGATACCACGGTCGGTCACTGGGAGGGAGGGGGGGGGGGTCAAAAAGTGGCCAAAAATCGGTCACGTGGTATATGGACGACCCCTTACTGTAAAGTGATGGTTTTGATCCACACAGTTATGGGCCATCCCCTTCCACTCATGCTATCTACACTGACTCATCATTATCTACAAAATATGAAAGTATGTAGTCTACCCTAGTCATGCAAATCGACATCGGCAACCTGGAGTGACGAAGACCCTTGTAACTTGTCACTAGCTGCAGTGCTGCTCCTTACCAACTACTTAAGAAAGCGGCCATATCGGAAGTGACTCAGAGATGTGATGCTCTGGCGACCTTGATGGCGGTCCGACAGGGGAAAAAATATAACCAACGTTCTTCCAACAATGCAGTGCAGCCACCCATGGGCGAAAATGATCACTACTTACACTACACGCCTTAATATAAATAAGATTACTGTAAGTGGCTCATAACTGTCCGGTGGCCCGTAACTGTATGGTTTACCCTACCTCAATCTTCCTCTTCCTCTTCTCATCCCTTCTCTTGCTAAGAGCAATGGTGGCTTCAGGCCTTCAGATAGGGCTTCCCCTTGTAGGCCTACACTAGGGACAAGATAACTCATCTGTTTTGGGAGGTAGCTTGTGTCCTTGGCAACCATAATTATTAGCCCCGCCCCCTACCCGCTGACCAATCAGGATTCGATTTCAAAGGAGATGGGCGTTATGTCTAAATCCTCAAGAATGAAATGAGTTTGTTTACACTTATGCAATTGGTAACCCAAAAGGGGGGAAATATTTCCCCACCAATCGTTCTAAATTCCATACAAAAAAACTCAACAGGTAGCGGGTCTAATAATTATGGTTGCCAAGGACACAAGCCACCGCCCCAAACTCATGATGGTTATCTTACCCCTACTGTCGCGGTGTTTTGGGTGCCTGTTTTGGTTGGTAGTCCCACACCACGTTGGAGAAGAGTACGGCCCTACGGGTAACGGCAGTACAGCACAATCCTCAAGTACACCGCAGTCTCAACAACAACAAACTATTACTCAACCTCCTTACTATATCTCAATCTGCCTCTGACAACACAGCTGACAGCATGGAGCAGCCCACGGACAGTTATACTACGTTCTGGCGTTATCACCTGCCGAGGCATTTTGCAGCGATTTCTCACCTGAGACCGCCATGAGACATTTCGGAGCCTCGACAAGTGGCGACCCTACCGGACCAAGGTTGAACTTTATAGGTACGAAAGGGAGGGCTACATTGGGGGGCCCAACATGGCCGCCGGCGGCCATGTTGGGTCATCATGTAGCCCCCCCTTTCGTACCTATAAAGTTCAACCTTGGTCCGGTAGGGTCGCCACTTGTCGTGGCTCCGAAATGTCTCATGGCGGTCTCAGGTGAGAACTCGCTGAAAAACGCCCCGGCAGTGGGGGGGGGGGGGTGGGAGTGACCTAACCTGTCTTCTATAACCATGGCATGGAGCTGCTGAAGTGACAATGCTTCTCTCCTAAATGGCACCTCCCCATTCCCCAGCACCATCTATTGTTAGACCACGAAGATTTAGTACCGGGAATTTGAATCTGAGTAGGTCGCTCATCATGCGTATATGAGACGGTTTAGGACCATGCAGAAAAATTGAGTAATAGGAATCAAGGAATTCCTGCATTTTGGTCACTTGGGGGTGGTGCGGCATTCTGGGGTATTTTTAAAGCACTTCCATGAGTCGCCAGGTACTAAATTGGGTGTTTCCTATTAGTTTAGGGTCCAGAGAAGCTAAAAAAACAAAAAAAAAACAAAAATCGCATTTTTCAGTCAAAATCAAGATATTTTCAGTAGGGTCTCGCCTTAAGAAAAAGTTAACATTTCCCAGCTGCATTCCAACATGACCAGTAGCAGTAGGTCTCTGTGTCAGATGCCATTACTGCTCTTGCAATGCCCGCTGTGGACTGATTTTTGACCTAGTTCATGCCATGGACCTCGGGTGTCACACCATGATCATTTCTTCATTATATGTCACTTACACGGCGAACCAAGGTGCAGTGGGCCATCACTGTACGGTAGATGAACATTTTGGGAATAAAATATTTGGGGGAAAACTCAAGATTTGTCAAAGGGGAGTATATGGGTCGCCAGAGCGGATAGGGTGGCGACGAAAACAAGGTTGGGAACCACTGCTTAAAAATGTGGCTGTGAAGCCTTTTAACTAAGAATACCCTTTGGTGAACGTAACTTTTTTATAATTGATATTAGGGAGGTTGGTCCGGCATTGCCTCTTCAACCTCCAAGGATAGGGAAGGAAGGAAGCGGCTGTGGCCTATTATACGGATGCGACCCCGGAATCCTCCTGGGGGGACCGTGGAAAACCACGGTCAGGATCGTCGCACAGTGGTCAATATTACCCAAAGCATGGTCAACATATGATTTTCCGACTTTTAAAAATCATTATGAAATTGGCTCGAATACATTTTGTCATAATGGGGTCACAATCTACGTATTTTTTCGTGTCTGAAAGGACATGAGTTAAATCCGTATGGAAAAGTTCCTCCAGATGGATTTGGCTGAAACTTGGTCAGTTAATAGACCTTGTCCTCAGGGCCAATTGTTCTGAAGGCCGAAGAAAATCTACCGTGCCGTTTGGCCGCTAGAGGCGCTGAAAGTCGTAATTTCAAAGATGTCCGATCTTGGTGAAAATGACGCATACTGTAGAGTTTGGTGAGCTGAGTCGAATGCTCTACGGGACAATTTTCTCTTACAAACCATTTGGTAGTTATAGTTAGTTTTATATATGTATAGGTGACAATATAAGTAGGTCTATAATAGCCTCGACATAAAAGTGTATCGCAGGCTACATGCAAGATAATGGTCCTTATTGGGTTCTCTGGAAGTAGATGAATACAAAACTTTGGAACCCAACAGATAATATTTTATTGTAGGCTACTTCAATTAATGCCATAGGTTTCCTCAACCTGGCGGTTCTTATAATTATGACCACTATGAGGTGTATTGTAGTGTATATTTGTATAGTAGGCCTACATAGGGTCGACGCAAAATCCGGAGGTGCACGACCCAACAGCGAGCCGGTCGACTCTTCAATTGCTGCAGAAGGCGAAGATCACGGTTGTAATCGAGCCCATCCGACTTCATTTTGCCATCTGAACCCAGTTTAAACCACCCTCGAAGGTGGTCTGAGTTAGACCGCGGTTTAAACCCTGTCTCGAGGCTAATCCCCGTCTTTACAAACGGAACCCTGGTTAAGGGCCGGTTTCACCGCGCTCGGTACATGATAAAACCAGGTTTCTTTAGGAACATCCGTACAAATATGTAGGGATTTTCCGAAAGAACCCTGGTTTTATCATAATTATATTGAGATCGGGGAAACCGGCCCTAAACCGCGATCTAATTGAGCCGTTGTTTAAACTTCGTCTTTGCAATCCACCCTTATAGTCCCAGTAAAAGGCCCGATGTTGAAGTCTAATTTATCCGTATCACGGACAAATGGTTTGTAAGAGAAAATTATCCCATGGCGCATTCGACTCAGCTCATCGAACTCTACAGTGTGCGTCATTTTCACCAAGATCGAACAACTTTGAAATTCCGAATTTCAGCGCCTCTAGCGGCCAAACGGCACGGTAGATTTTCTTCGGCCTTCAGAACAATTAAGCCTGAGGACAAGGTCTATTAACTGACCGAGTTTCAGCCAAATCCATCTGGGGGCACTTCTCCATAAGGATTTAACCCAGAAGTCCTTTGATCCTAACTCCAAGGAATAAAGCACCAAAATCACGTGAAATAGTGCTGAAATGCGCCTTGTTGATTTTCGGCATGAAATCTTATATTTTGTCATTTTTCACAGGTATTCTTAAAACCAAGCAACCATTTTGGCCATGGCCAATTATACCACATGTATTTTGGTACGTGAATGTCACCGTGTCACTTTATTAATGAAATATTTGGCACCTAAATGAAGGTCGCCAGTAATAGGTCATTTTCGGTGTATTTTTCGTTAAATCAAGACCTACAAAAAAACGGGCGACAACGGCTTCGTTCATTTTGGGTGCAAAAATTGCGGGAGACATATTCCTCGAGTCGGGACAACCAATGTCCTCTTGCAACCACCCGTGACCTTGACCCCTGGAAGGCATTAAGTGCAGCGCGGCGCAAATCTTCATTTAAAAAATCGCACGGGGCGTTGGCAGCTTAATTTACTTATAGAAAATAAAGGGCGAAAGAGGATATCTTACTGGTAAGTGCAAAATATTCAGGAGTGTGTCTTGAATCATGGTCACCAATGTAGGCCTGTATGCCTACTGATAGTACAGTACTCGAACCTTTGTCTCGTGGTTGTGATTCTGCACATGGCATTGATATGACTTAAATCCATTCTAAAGTTTTCCGCAAAACCTAATGGTATTCCTCTCTATAATTATGTTGCAATCTTTCGAATACACGCAATTCTGACGTAAATGGATCCCTACTTGCAGTCGGTCAAGCTTACACATAACGAAGTTAAATAATTCTGCGATTTATAATAAATTATTACACCAGTTTTCCTGCATTAAGAACCATTCACTGGGTCCAGTCGCGTATTCTGGGGAAGGTAAGTTTGGTCGAAGCCATGCCATTATCGCCATAAGACCGGATTCCATTATCCGGAAGGACTTCCATCACTCCGGAGCCTTCATCAATCCCCACACGTCACTCTTTACTTTCTTCGTACATCAAAACTTTGACACATTTTCCTCCGCTCTTCACTTCGGCTAAAATGTTTCACCTATAAATAAGAAAAGTACCACAATGTCGCTGTGTGACGCCAGGAGTTATATGGGGTGGTCCAACAAGAAAGGAATACTGCTTACAAAAGTTGTTATTAATTCGCTGCTTTAAATAAGGACGCTTTGGGTTTACTGCAGCTGTTGAAAGCAACTGTTTCTCTATTCGCATTGTGTATTTTGTGGCAAAATGTTATGGCGCCTGCGTCCTTTCGACACCGCAAGAAATTAACTGTGTTGAACGAATGGTGGAACCTACTTTTGAGAGCAATTTGACAGCCAATTCAACCTAATATTATCATAAAATAAGTTACTTTGTAACTTCTACATCAACCTTTTCATATGATTTATAAAATAATAATAAGCAGCTGAGGACCATAAAAAATTACTAACTATAAGAGACACTACAAGGGACCAAGTTAATTGCACACCTCTGTATTCTCGGCCGTTTATAATCCGAATTACATCGCGAATGTATCGACGGCAAGCCAGAAATGTGCGTGATAAAATTACATCGTGCTCTATTACATTCTGTAGCCTTACAGCTCACCTACCGCAGACATGACCTGATGCTCTGTACCTCTTCTCTCTGGGCACTGTTCGAATCTTCCTCCTTCCATCCCACTTCTGACACCAATGTAGTAACCCCCGAGCAGGGGAAGGGAACAGTTGAGCGGGGAAATGACACGCCCGCCTCACAAACACGTCTACTCCATTAGAATGGCACAGAACAACTGATTATTTAATAACATTCAACAGTACAGACTGTCCCAGGCAACCTGCTGCCGTGGCAACCTCCCAAACACTACATTCTCCTCCACCTAGACAATTCGGAAGATCCGAATAGTACTGGGGCACCACTGACAGACAATCCGGAAAGGACCTTCTCTTTTTTCCTTTTCCTCCAGCTCCTCCAGCTGGAGAATCTTTTTCCAAGGTCATCGTCCATGTCCTCCAGCAGCTTGTCATCTGCGAGCTTCTCAGTGTCACCAGCTTCTCTTGCAACGTCTGCTTGCCCACCAACAGACTTCTGCAATACAACTTCTGCTTCCCCAAGCGCAGACTCCTCCAGAACAACGTCTGCTTGACCCCCAGCAGACTCGTCCACACCCACGTCTGCTTCACATCCAGACTCGTCAAGCCCCACGCCTGCTTCATCGTCGGACTCGTCAAGACCCACATCATCTTCACCATCATACTTGTCAAGACACACATCTGCTTCACCATCATGGTAACAGCTCTTGTGACTCTTCTCCCATGGCCTCCAGGTATCTTCGCCGACATCCAGAATTCATGTCGCTGGTTCCAGCAGGATCTCCCTGCTTCCTGCTGGCTCTCTGCAGCATCTCCGGTACCTCGCTCTATGCCCTGATCCAGCCCCCTGAAGGCGCCGTCTGTCTGGTCCTCTTCAGCCCTCACCCTCGGTTGGCCCTCTGCCTCGTCGTCCTCTCTCTTGGACTCCCTAGTGTCGCAATTCTGCTGGTCCGTTGCTTGGTGCGGCACACAACCACCGCACCCAGGCCTCTTCTTGCCATCTGAGGCAAAGGTACAGCCCACTTGCCAATTCGACAACGGCAGCCCCATCTCTGCTGCGATGTCCTTCATCATCTGGCAGGCTCCAGTTGTCTTTGGCGACGCCAACCAGACCATCGTCACTGGCTTAGTATTTGCCGGCCCTCTTGCTCGTCGCAACATCCCTGGCTCTTTCCATGCTCTCTGCGATGGGTCGTGGGAGACCTGCACCTTCCCACCATCGAATGCCAGGGTTACTCCCCACTCGGACATCCAATCAGTGCCCAGCAAGATAGGAAAAGATTATGTCTTCATTACAACTGCATGGCAAGGTAACATATTCGCTTGCCAGCAGAGGTCTAACTCAACTGCTCCTAGCGGCTCCACTCGCTTGCCATCTGCCATCACTATGGGAAGACCATCCCAGTCCCTGAACTGCAGCTGCAGTTCTTGCCTCGGTTCTTGCACTATGCTCTCTCGGACGGCCCTCCGTGTAGCCCCCGAATCCAGAATCGCCATGACCTGCTTCCCATTGATCTCCACCACGATGCGTGGCAGAGATGCACCAAAAGTTGCGATCGTCCCCTCCACCAAGGAACTGGATGGCTCCCAGTCAATATTTTGGAACACCCTTCGGCTTGGGCTCGGCGAACGATTCCGCCTTGCACCTTGGTTGATGACGTTACCATCACAGAAACGTTGAATGTGGCCTAATTTCCCACATTTAAAAAACCGTGGTCCACTTCCTTCTCGATGACCTGCTCCAGGTTTACCCTCGTTTTGATCAGGACTATTGGAATGCGATCGCTTTCCCTTTTCGCCACTCGCCTGGCCTTGTGCCTGCCTGCACCGTTGCTTCCAACTCCTGGACTCGTCCGGTGCCTCCTCTTCCGTCGCAGCCTGGAGTTCCGCTGATGCTTGCAGCAAATCTTCAACAGTGCGGGGCCTGGAGTTTCGTAGCAGAGGGTTGTCCCACCTACTTGCTGCTTGTAATACGCGATTTTTTCGTTCTCTATCGCTCATCCCTGGGTCTGCCCGCTGACACAGCTCCAGCATATCGAGCATAAAATCGTGCACCAATATTCATCTTCACGTTGCTGGCGTCTGGCGAGGCGATCCGGCCACCACGGGCCTGTAAAAAACTGGCGGAGAAACTCCCTCTGCCATTCTGGATAAGTCGTATACCTGACGCCCACTCCTCGCTGCCACTTGTCAGCAGGTTTCCCCAGGAGCGTCTGCACCCACATCCAAGGCTCCTGACCTCGCTGCCTTAAGATGTGCTCGGTTTTCTCCAGCCATACCAGAGCATCTGAGTCCCCCAGTCCAGTATATTCCTCAAGCCCTGCTGTACAATAAGTGGCTACTCCTGCAGTCCTGGACCACTGGACCCCTGCCCCACACTTGACCACTGAATCCTGACTAATTTTTGGGGGGTAGATGCCACGTATGACCGTTCTCGCTCTGGATGCAGTCTGTCATCATAATCACCTGTAGTCCATATGTCTCGCCGACAGTGCTCTTGTGAAAACCATCCATTGAATCGATTCTCCGCCCTTATGTACCATATACATGTACTTCTTCCTTATTGGGCTGGCCTGATCTGCTCCCCTCAGGAGGATTGTGCTGCTGCCTATCCCAACCATGGTTGCCATGGCACTGGCCTGTCTCTCTGAACGACTCTGCTGACTTCCTCAACAATGGTTGCCTTGGCACTGGTCTGTCACAGTCTTCTGAACGACTATGCTGCTTCTCCCTAACATGACCACCTGAACTTTGGTAGATTGATGGTACCACGACTACAGCTGTGAAGGGGAACTCGCCCCACAGCTGGCCAGACTCACCTCTGCTTCTGTAGCCTTACAGCTCACCTACCGCAGACATGACCTGATGCTCTGTACCTCTTCTCTCTGGGCACTGTTCGAATCTTCCTCCTTCCATCCCACTTCTGACACCAATGTAGTAACCCCCGAGCAGGGGAAGGGAACAGTTGAGCGGGGAAATGGCACGCCCGCCCCACAAACACGTCTACTCCATTCGAATGGCACAGAACAACTGATTATTTAATAACATTCAACAGTACAGACTGCCCCAGGCAACCTGCTGCCGTGGCAACCTCCCAAACACTACATTAATTAATAATAATAATAATAATAATAATAATAATAATAATAATAATAATAATAATAATAATCATCATCATCATCATCATCATCATCATCATCATTCATTTACTTCACGGCAAAATAATCCCATAGAGGGGTAGCCAGAGGAGTACAGGTGGCCCCTGTCCCCCTCGTATGACCTACAAAATGACTCTCTGGTGGATGGTCAGGCCACGCAGAGGTTAATGAAAGGGATGAATATGATATAAATGATATGAACACATATACACAA